>JAOUZG010031916.1:4634046-4645781 GCA_026289955.1 Argiope argentata | reverse complement strand
TAAATGCAGGTAAAAATATTTTGGTCGAAAATTCTTGGAACATCAAAATCTCCTAACTAAAATAAATTTAAGTTGTACATGCACGTTTCATATAAATGAGAAAAAATAATTTTTGTAAAAGGTTGCCATCGCATTGATAAAATCTTAAATGTAAAAAAAACGCATTCCCTGTTAATGGAAATTAATAATATAAGATTTTAATTTTTTGCACGTGAGTGTTTGAAATTAAATTAAAAAGAAATATTGTATTTTTATACAAAAAAGCAACAATATTTTTCTATGATTTTTTTCAATATATACATTATTAAATGAATAAATAAGTTGTATATAAGGCAAATGTTATTTAGTATATACATAATATTTACTGTAATCAAGACCCAAGAGCTATTTTGTGAATTTTCAAAAATAGTAGTACATCTTCTAACAAAAGTTAAAAGTCAATAATAGGAGTCATCTTCTAAAAAAATACATTAGTTATTAAGTATACATTAACAACTTATGTATTTTTAGTCAGCGAATGATCTGATGAATAAAGAATTTCAAATTTTTATAAAGACCTTCTGCCCCGTGATTCGTCTGTAACAAAACACCCTTGATAAATGATTCCAAAGAACAAACAAAAAACATTTTAATGAAACATGAACGCTATTTACATCTCCAATCTAGTAGAACCATCAACATCGAATTTCATAAACTTGTTAGAAATCCTTGAAACTTTTGTTGTCATGACTTCTCAAACAATTTACAGCTATGAAGATTCCATTATTCTTCTGATTAGAAAGTTCTAAGAAAATAGACTTTTTTTTTAAAAAAAATTACCCACTTAATATTTTGAAAATCCTTAAGCAATTTTGAAACTATCTTATATAATAACATATTTACTAAAATAAATTACCCTCAATGAGAAATGATTTAGTACTTACACTACTGAAGCAATAAAAATATTTCAAGAATCCTTTATGGCCACTTAAAGAGGATTATCATAAATTATTTTATATCGTGGAATTTATTTTTGATGAATAATTAAACTAAATATTTTATACTTCACTTAAAAAAGTAGTATAAATTTTGTTGAAGGATCAATTATTATCCATCAATTAAACATAATTTACCTGCGAAAGCACGGGGGATATTCAGTGTTTATAAAATATAACTTTTATTTTTCCTTTAATGTATTATTAATTTCCATTTAATTTATTATTTTCTCATTTACCAATTTTTTCATTTACAATATTTCTTTTTAATTTAATTTCAAACACTCACATGCAAAGAATTACAATCTTATATTATTAATTTCCAGTAACAGGGAATGTTTTTTTTTTACATTTAAGATTTTATCAATGCGATGGCAACCTTTTATAAAAGTTATTTTTCCCCAATTATATGAAACGTGCATGTGCAACTTAAATTTGTGATTTAAGGATTTTCATCTAAATTTCGTTATTCACATCTAAATAAAAGAAATTACGATTACTTTTAGCAAGTTTAGGTATGGTATTATTGCACTCAAGAAAGATAGTGCTTATAAACAGTGTGAATTTTATTAAACACCCTAATTATAAAAATAATTTTTATTTTCTATGATCGCCTGATTTTATTGCTTATTCCACAGGGATGGTTATACAGTAATTACATAGAAATATACAATATTATTGTAAACTTATCATTTTAATTAAATGTTATCGCATAATTAATTTTAAATTGTGGGAAAAAATTACGATAATCTCATTGAATATTTCAAAATGCTATATATGGTCGCTATCCAAAAGACTGGGAGAAAGTTTTGGTCCGTATTATGGTTTCATTCTGTTTGGTATTAAACCTAAGAATAACATCCATGTTTTAAATAATTTAATATTAATACAATTGAATATTTCATTATTATTTTTTTTTGGATTTTTTTTATATTCCCAGAAATAAAAAGATAGAAAATTCATCTATTTTAATGGAAGAATGAAGAAGCAAAATCACAATTTTTGTTCTTTTTAAGACATTTAATAACAAAACATAATTTTTTTTTGCTGTAAGATTTAAAAAAAAACATATTTACTGCTAGTTGGAATATTTTTTTGTTTGATCGTAAATTCAATTTCATTTCATTTCCTGATCAGGCACGAGTTTAAGCTATCAAAATTCCAACAATCATATTTTGTTCTTACAGTAGTTTGAACTTTCTAATTCCTCAACAAAATTGAATGCTTCAATAAAAATAAATAATTAAAGATCTGCAATTCAAAAATAAATTCTCAATTAAATTTATATGCTTCAATAAAAAAGGATTAAACATCTGCAATTCAAATTTAGATTTTATTTATTTTGAGCGGCAGCGCATCTAGAGAAAATATTTTGCAAACTAACAATATGAAACTGACAATTGATTTTTCTCATTCAAATAAGTCTTAATTAAATCAGTTTTTCTTAAAATGGGAAAATTAATTCAATTTTCACATTTTTCAGATTTTTTTTATTTCTAAGTAATAATTTGATACTGGTTCAAAAATGAAATGTTACGTACTATTAAATGATTTAATATAATTCAAATATAAAAATCTGAGAAAGATAATTATTTTATTTAAATTAGTTATTTTAATATCAGGTGTGATAAATATTTTACAAGACTGTTATAGAAATTTTGCTCATTTTGATAATTTTAATGAAATTACAGGGAATGAATTATCTTGTCTTTCAACCAAAATCTTAGATTTGAAAATATATCATCCAATAAATCAAATTACAAAGATAAGCAAAGTATTACCAGAATATATATAAAATATAATTTTGAAATTCTACGATTAATAATAAAGTTAATTAAAATTAAACCAATCTGAATTCAATGTTTTTCATCGTTGATTAAAAATATACGTTGCTGAACGAAAGTTATATGATTAAATCTATATATTTTTTTAAAAAAAATCATTATTGAATCTGTATAGATATTAATTTTTAATCAAATCGTGTAAATTTGAAGGAGTATTTATTTATGTTAATACTGATTAATGATATTATGTGATAATATTTTATATGGTTTATGTTTTATTTTATCAAAATTTCTAAATTCACGATGATAGAATAAGAGTAATACATTTAACCTAAATAATTGAAATATATTAATTTAATCACCTGATGATAATTGTTATTCTATCACTAAAATCGTATAAATTGCGTTTAGTGTTCTAAAATAATATTTTAACTATTCAAGTAAAAATCTTGTCTACAGACCCAATACATATAGAAAAAACTTCCAGGAAAACATTATAGGGGAAATGAAAATTAGCTTTGGGTCTTCTATTTTCTTTAAATGAAAACTCATTCATGGGCAAAGTGTGTATATTCTTTATTGCCAATGGCAAGAATGGACGTAAAATTTCCTTTTAAATTAATTTATAAAGAACGTTCCTTACAGAAAGAAATGATACAATACTAACATAAAAGTTTTACATCGTAACCATTAGTATATCTCCTATCTTTAATATAATGCCTGTATATTTGTAAATATATCTTCTCCCACATTAATTTAGACGAAGAAAAAGATTGTTGCTCAAAAACAGAAATATTCTTGATTGTATAGTTTATTTATAATGTAACTGATTCTTATTTCCCCATTTCTCCTTTCTTTAATACTGCATTTTGGTATTTTAAACAATAGTATAGGTTGAATATATTTCCCATTTTAAGTAATTAAATAATAATAATGTAATCAAATCTTATTTCTTGACGCTTTGTACAAGGCATTATTACAAAGTAAACGTAAGATTTTATATAGAATTCCTTATATAATATTTTCGAATTTACTTCTTGAAATTCAATAAAAAGATATATTAATTCAATGCTCTTAATGAAAATATTATGTACCATTTTAAAGTTTTAGTGCATATATATTTTTCACGGCCTTATATAATGATTGGTTTTCCTGAATTGAGTCATAAATGATTAAGTACTTTCAATAAGGTTTCTCTTCTACCACTCTACACAATTTCTAAATTTTTATTCTAAACAATTTAATACAAGAATATATTGTTGTTGTTTTTCATATTGGCCCTGGGGAATATCTAGTTCTTCTTATAAATTGCCTACAAATAATCTTCAAGCATTTTACTTGAATAGAAATTTCAAAGACGATTCCGATTGTTTCTATTTTTTTTTTCAAATAAAGATCCACAAGTTTACTTAATTATCAGCTGATACCTTATTTTCATTTTTAATAGAAATGGTTTAAAATAGGATCTGGAGAGTTAAGAGCCGAAAATCGAGGAGGAAGTAAGGATACGACTGATGATGATGGATGTTATTGAAGGATCTCTTGAGATAGAATTTCACACCCCTAAGCGACAAATATTCGCTTAGCGGTAAACAGCTTTCCGATAAAGTTCTGTGGTGGCTGCTGGAGTCTAGAACAAGCCATATCTTTCCTTTTGCTTCGTAACGTCTTCCACTGAATGGTCATATATGTCTTCACTTGTATTGGCCTAGGGGATGAAAGAAGAAATGGCAAGGATAAAAGGATCGACGAGGAATTCTATTTCTAGCACAGCTCCAAAAATACTCAGGAGAAATGTATTTGTCTCTCTTATTTACCTATTTGAACGATTTGCACTGACACTACTGAAGCTGCGTTGACATCGATAGAAATGTTGTGCTACCATTCGCTGCAAAAAAAAAGACTTTTCATGTGAACCAGTTCTAGATGGAACTCAAGCAAGAAGTTAAGTGCATCTGCAGTCCATAATCATTTATTTGAGACAGGAAAAACAAACAAATAACAACTTTAGGGCCAGGAAAGGAAACAAAAAGTTTAAAGGAAAAATAGATGGATTGCTTAAATTTTGATCGCAATTAAAGTATAAAAATCAATATATGATCTTCGCCAGTATACAGATAACTTATTATAACTTATAAACTTATTATGCTCTTAAAAATTAACTCTATGTTTCAAACTTACTGAAATTAAATCAATCAACTTTTTCTATTTTTTATGTTTTTTTTTCTTAATAGGAAGGAAAAATATGTTAAAACAAAAGAATTGTTTGGAATTTTAGTTATAAATGGAATAAATTACACTTACAAAATGGATAAAATAAATTTCAGATATCAGATATTGCATGTATCGGGTAAAAGGGAAGAATGATAATTTTCTGAAACTAATTAATTCTTTGAAATAATTTTTCTATATTTTACTACATCATGTACCTTATTCTTGATCATTTTTGCCAAATGTTATTTTTAATTAAATTTCGTATTTTATTTTCATCTTTAAAATAAAATATATTTGGTTTATAGTTTTTTATATTTATGAAAACATGCCCTGATTCCTATTAAAAATAGAAAGATAAAAAAAAACTTTTTTAAAAATTATTATAATAATATTAATTTATATTTCCCTTTCTCAAAGTTTTAGAAAAAATATATACTTTTGTTCATTTTTGAATTATTATTAAATTCTTTATGTATATTTAGTGTCCCAAATTTAAAAATAAATACGTTGAAACAAAGTTTATATTTTCATCGTTTGGAAATAGTTATTTTTAAGACTTTACGCTAATTTCTATAAATAGTTCTTTGGCATCATTTTTAAATGCACTTAAAGTTGCCGAAAATATCCAAAGAAAGCTTATTTTATTACATCAGAATTTCTAAAAATAAAGACATTAACTTTATTAAATATAAATTAAATCGCCTATAAATTATAATTTCATGTAAGAGAAAATCTTAATTGCAGTTTAAATAACCTGATTGAGTTTACGGACAGAAGAAAATTAAGAATGAGTTTATCTGAATTATCGGATAATTTAAAATCAGTTTCAACCTTTTAACCCTATCAATAAAATGATTATAAGAGCAAATTAAATTAACAAAAAAATATTTTCCATCAGAGATTAGAATTTTCGATGTTAGTCTTTTAATAAAAATGTTTCCGAGAAGCTTTTAAATTATATAAGATGCAAATGTTTCATTGAATTATTCTTACTTCCCCTAATATATTTATCATCTTTGAATTTTATATACATATTATACTTCACTTTTAGTAAAAATACATTAAAAGAAAGAAATTCTATTATTTTTTTCTCTGTTGTCTTAACTTTAATTTTTTGTATAAAAATTTTAGGTACATTATTTTGTTACAATTTGAAGCACTTACCCGGTTTTTAAAACACATATAGTATTATATTAATTTTTTAAATAGTTTAAAACAAACTCTTTATTTAAAGTTTGAAAAAAAATTGCTTTATCTTTTTCTAAATAAAATATTAAGATAAAAGTCTTTGCCAGTCAAAATTATGACAGCGTGATGAGTTCACGATTACGAAAAGAATATTTATTATTTCATTAATCAACATGGTAATAAGTGAGTTTCCCTGAGTAGGGATTTTCAACATATATTCTCATAGAAACAATAGCTAAAAATGTTTAAATTAGATTATGCAAAGTAAATTAAATATGAGGAATACTTTTATTTTAAAATTATTTATAGGAATATTTCCTTCCTTTATTTTATAAACTGATTAACAATAACTTGAATAAATTTTATGATATTTAAATCTTATAACTGATTTCCGAGTATTTTAAAAAATAAATATCATTTCCATCATTTCGACTATTTATGGGAAATTAGCTATTTGGTATTAAAAATAAAATGGATTTGCATAATAAAATATTTTGTTAAGTACAATGTAATTTTCACTCAGATTCCTATTTTCTAATTTTTAAGGATTTTTTTCCTTTGATTAGTTTTTTTTATTACTAATATAATTCAATAAGTATATACAGTATCTAAAATTCAAAATTTAATATGTCGAAAAAAATCCTATATTTTGATAATTTTAAAAAAAATTATGTAATGAATCTATTCAAATATTGATATGAATTCACGCATTTTCAACACGGTGTCAAAGTATTTGTAATGCAAATCAAAGTCATTTTTTAGTAAAAAAATCTCCAAAAATGAATGCATAATTTGAGTTAATTATAAAGCAAATTGTCTATAATTTATAATTTTATGCAACTGAAAGTTTGTCTTAATTAAAGTTTAAATAACTTTTCTGAACTTACTGACATATTAAAGTTAGGAGCAAGTTCCGCTTAACTAATTATCGGATAATTTAAAATCAGTTACAGCCTTTTGAACTTTATTGATAAAGTAATTAAAAGGCAAATATAATTTAATAAAAGAACAAGTATTTTCTCCCTCTAGTTAGAATTTTCTAATTAAACATTTTAATGAAATATTTATTAAAGAAAATTTTTATACATAACGGAATTTTTTGCATGAATTAAGCTAATTTCCATTAATTTTTTAGAATATATAATTTAATAATATTGCATATAGAGGCTCAGTTTTCTGCATTAATAAAAAAGAAAAAAAGAATTATTTTAAAATTTCTTTCTTCGTATGTCACTTATTTCTGTCTGAAACTTATAGCCCTTTTTTTGTGCAATTTCTTATAAAAGTCATTTTTCTAAAATTTCAAATTATATACAGAATCATATCCTCATTACTCCTCGTAAAACTAAATTATTCTATTTAAAACCACTGATAACATTTCAAAGTTCTGTGTGAACTATGGTAAAACTTTATTATAACAAAATGGATAATTATTTCTTTAAAATCAGCTTAAGTGAAAACAAATATTACTAATTAAAAAATTCATGGCTTTATATATTATTTATTTCATTTCCAAAAATAAAAATTCTCTAATTATTATTCATCTTTTTTAATATTGTTGAGCCTTTGAAAATGGATTAAAAAGAACCATGCATTAAAATAATTGAAACGAGCCTACATCTCTCTGCACGTATATAAATTGTATATCCAATAAAAATAAGTATATTTATTAATATAATTATTGTTATATAAGCAAATGCATTACTGATCATAAATAAGAACTAAGCCAATGAGCCACTGATGAGTTACAGAAATAACATACTGTTGAAAAGAGACATTCGAATTTTTAAACAGACTTTTCTAGAAATTACTTTCACTTAGATTTTTAAAAAAGTATACCAAGAGAATTCCTTTAAGTATGAAACCCATGGAACTCATAGCGGAAGGCTGACACATTCTTGCCATCGTTATTTCCAAATAACTAATTTAAAGGATTAATGTCAAACAAGTTAATTTCACATGCAAACAAAGTTCGAAGGCTGAGAATATAATTACAATTCGTTTACACTTAAAATCTTATCTTGCTCCCTCCTCCCTCCATATGCATTGAATTTTCACCGAAGCACCTCATCCAATTGTTCACGTAAATGTTACTGTCTTCGATCCAAACTGTGTTAGTGTGACGCCATCAGCGTATCTTGTAATCTGCCGGGAATAGGCCATTATTCTCCAGCTTAGTAAACAAAGGAAGGAGTTAACCAAATCATTCTTCTACAGCTTGCAATGATCCAATTTCAATCATGCGCATACTCCGCGCGATTTGCTGGATTAGAGGAAAATAATTGCTAGTAACCGTAAGACATGGATATTTACCTGTATTAGGAGAATGATTACCATATTTACCTGTATTAGAAGAGGGAATTTATATGGTTACTGCGTAATATTCAGTGATTCTATGATCTTTAATGGAATGAACTACTGCATTCATTTTCCTATTTTTTTTAAATTTTATTTTGTTTACTTAAATTAGAGAAGATTAAAAAAATTAAAAATAGAAATTTTTTTTTGAAAAATTCATTTTTTATCATTTGTTTTTGAAATTTAATTCTATATATATATATATATATATATATATATATATATATAACAACTGTAATGTATATGTCAAGCAACTTTAATGCATAAAAAGGTTTTTTGAATTACATTAAGAAAGAAAATAAGCTTATAAGCTTATAAAGTAAACGCCCATTTTAAATTTCATCATAAACAAAATTCTTTGAAATAAAATTAATCTAACAGAGCCCAAAATGTTTCTTACATGTTGAATAAATATTATGCCTTCAACAGTAGAATTGCTGTGAAAGGGCATTTACTTTTTTTTTCCTCATTGAGACTTATTTCATTGAAATCGTGCCAAATAAAGCTGAAAAATGTGACAGCTATGTGTGGAACATGAACGGAATGCGAAATTTATAATTAGAATAGTGCATATGTTTTCAGATTGAAAGAGAGCTTTTGGTTTTCCAAAAGAGAGAATTCTTGTTAGTGATCTCAGTTATTGTTAATTTTTGAAACAAAAGATTTTATTCGAGGGTCAAGCAAAATTGATAATAGAGCAGGGTAGAGATTTTAAGAGGAAGTTTGACCATCTTTGATTGAAATACTGACGAAAAATAAAAATGGGCTAATGATGTTCATATTAAATAAAGGTGTTGGAAGTAGTCTTCATTTAATTTTAAATTAAAATATGCATTTTAAAAATATGATTTTAATACAATCTTAAAATTTTAATTTAATGCAACTGATGCAAATAAATAAAAACGAAATTCATTTTTGTAATTTCGAATGTATTTAATGTAAATTCGAATGTATTAAATGTATTTAACAAGCAAAATTAGAGACTGAATCTGGAAAAAATAGTTAATTTATTCTCAGATTTAGAATGACTGAGGAAATAAAATTGTTTCAGATTTTCTAAATATGCAATAGGGTTGTTCTGAATTTCAAAAACTTAATTCGTTGAAAAATACTAATTAGTATACAATAAATCAATTCGAATATGACAAAAAAAATATTTTTTAAAGTTAAAAGGAGTATTATACAAGAAAAAATTTGTTGCATAGATTGATAATAACATTTAAATAAGAGAAGAAGTATAAGGTTTAAAAAATAATAATTTTAAAACAGAATTTATAAATTTCTGGAAGACTTTCAGTAAATTGGAAAAATTTATACGTTTCATTCTCCTTTTTAGTTTAGAAAATAAAATGTAAGAGTTATTTTAAAAAATTAAAAAAGTAAAAAAAATCAATTGATTAGCTAAAAAGTGTTTCTCATTTTTTAACTTCTGAGAATAAACTAATTGCTATTGAAAAATTAGCTAGGAAAGTTATTTGTAGATATTTATCATTTAAAAAATCAAGAATTAGAGAAGCCTATGCAATATTAAAATTCACAATATCTGTATTTCCCAAGATGAAACAAGATAAATTCAATTAGATTTATATCTCACGCAGTAGAATCAAATACTCTGTAAAGTCTGTAATAATAATCGATTTTATTGCTGAACCCGAATGTTTTAAACGGAATTAAACATTTGTGGTCAACGTTTCGACAATTTTATGCGGATAAAATAACAGAAAATCAATTTTGCTGCACATTGTCAATCAAATGAACGAAACTAAATTATGTCTCTAGAAGCTAATGCAGGAAATTGGATTTCTCACCTACTAGATGTTTTACTAGTTTCATCTATTTAACTTATCTGTTGACTAGTTTGACCTCTTGATATTAAATACCACAAAACTTTAATCTATTAACTAACAGAAATGTGGTGACAATATGGAACATCTGAATTGATAATTAAACTTTCGGTTACAAAAGTCATTTAACAAGTATTTGAGTATATATAGTAATAAAAAGATTTGATAACTTTATAGAACTTTATTTCATTGATTTAACTAAATACTGATATTTGTAACAACCAACTCCTAAGAGCATCAAAAACATTTTAGTTCCGTAAACACCACTATCGTTAAATATAAATATAGCTTTAAAGTGAAATAATAGTTGAGTGCCTATCCTTATGAATTCATTAAATTAGCTGCTAGTAATTTATAACTATGCCAGTTTAGTCGATAACCCAGGTACAGCATTTTGATACATGATAAATTGCTTCATTGAAATATGGAATGAAGAAAAATGTTTTGTAATAATAAAGGTTAATATTTATCCCAGTGGTTACAAAGCCATTAGAGCTGAAACTGTAGTATGAATTTACTTTGGAGGATAGGAATTGGCCCTTCTGGATAATGTTTTTGTAATGTTAATCAAACTTATGATTAATTAAGGAAAATGAATGTTGACATTCTTGAAAGCAATTTCAAAAAAATTATGGAACAAAAATGATTTTTGTGCCATTTAAAATTTAATATTTTTTTGAAATTTTTATGATTTTTTTTCCTGAATTTTGAGAATAAAGCAAAATAATTTTGGAATTAATTTAGACCAATAGTTTTTGGTGCTATGATACATTTCAAAGTCTTTTCATTGCTTAGTTAAATATGGAATACTTTTATTGTTCAAATTTAAAAAAGAGGTTCTATTTGTTAATTTTTAGCTGTGAAATTTAATTAATAAATCAGAAAATGAAATTATTTTATCGGGGGTAGTTGTTTTTGATAATAGATTATATTCAGCTAACATACATTGCATTGTGTTGTTTCAAATGTTAAAGAAAATTTATAATTAACTGCTCTGTTTTTATTATTTATATTATTATCAGCTTTTGTATTTCTAAAAAAACATTTAACATTTAGTAAACGTTTTCTGGTGCTATTTAGAATAAAGAAAATATTAAAGACAGATGTAAATTTGAATATGATACTTTATTAAGTTTGTAGTAAAGGGTTTCTATATTAAAATGAAATATTCATTTACATTTATTATATATATTTGCCACAAAAATTATAGTCTGAACCTTGCTGCTTGTTAATTAAATCTGATAATAACGGTAAAATTTTTTTAAAAGGGATAAAAAGGAAATAGCAAAAATTACAAGGAAGTTTTAATCTGAAGTAACCAATAAGTAATAACAATTATATATATATATATATATATATATATAATTGTTATT
>JAOUZG010031916.1:4588345-4619806 GCA_026289955.1 Argiope argentata | reverse complement strand
CTTTGTATGTTTAAGTATCTACTAAATGCTTTGTATGTTTAAGTATCTACCTATAATTACATTTTAAATTTTATTATTAATTAAAATTCTTTATATATATTTGTCATCAGAAAAAGTATTAACCCTTTGGCCTTCGACAAATAATCAGATGCAAAATTATTCACCTAATACAATGATTTGCTTATTGCTATGAAAAAAAAAATATCCATAATTCTTTTAAGTCGAATTTCTTTGAAAAATTAATCCACATCCCTTAACCATTATATAGAGGATTTTAACAATTAAATTTGAAAAATAAATAAATAAAACGACAAAATGATGCTCAATCATGAATGGTGAGTCAGAGGCACCATTGAAGTGCAAAGGGTTAAGCAGCAGCAATTATTATACCAAAATTGATTATAAATAGAAAATGTCTTATTCGACATACGAACATTTTATACTAGTATAAATGATATATTTCAATGGCGGAAAGCATTTAAGCTTTGCTGCTATGTTTCTAATTTAGGAATAAGAAGGAGAATGCTATTTTTTGGCGGACTACAAACATAAATATACGAAACCTCGTAAAATATACAAAGCATTATCTTAATAATCTTCAAGATTCTCTAATAAATTAATCTGAATAGTTAATGAACAAAGCACTAGATTCTCACACAAAGAACCCCAAACCATCGAAATATAGTTATGGTTTCTTTAAACCATAACCGCTTTTCTCCTATTTGTGCCTTCAACCATCTCATGCATCCTTCCTATGTTGGGCGTGTAAACGATCATATTTCGGGTTCCGACAATGATAATGTGACTATCATCAGACCATCCTCTAATTTGAAGGGAGTAGGTGACGACAAGAGGTCATTATTCTCCAGCTTGCAAACAAAAGACGAAGTTAAGCAAATAATTCCCAGCAACCTATAATGATTCTTCATTGTTGAAGACTTGAATTAAATTAGGAAAATTTTCCTCACATCTGCTGTTTTCAAGGGAGATTGAAGACGTAAAAATATGGAAGCTAATAAAGATCTGATACTTCCTTGTATTAATGAAGTAAAACAAGTAATTGGATTGAGTACTTTATTAAATCTGCCTATTATCTTGATTGAAGGTTTTCTTTCCCTAACAGAAATTACGGCTAGCGAGATAAAGTATAGAAGGAGAAGGAATGTCTTCTTGAAAAGTGCAGTATCAAATAAAATATCTCAAAAAAAGTGGAGAAAGCGTTTATTTCTTTAAATATTCCCCTTAGACAAAATAAAGTGTTGTTAAATAAAGTAGGAAATTTGCGAAAATATGTAGACTTCTGTAGAGACTAATAATAAATTTAAAATGTTATTTTTATACTGGAAATGTAGTGTAAGACATTCCCAATTCATATATGCAAACTCGAAATTTCAGGGTTGTATGTGCCATATTTGAAAGGGTACTATTATCTTAAAATTTCGTGAGATTTTATTTAAAAAGTAATTTTAAATGAAAATATTGGATTTAAATTTAGGTAAAAGTTTTTAATTATAACAATTTTAGAAATTCAGCATTTTGGCTAAATCAGAGAAATAATAGAATGTCAAAAACAAAAAGAATTATGTTTGCCAATTATGTCCAGCAAAGTCATTTCCTGTGGTAATAAAAGGAGAAGACGGTGCAACTCTTTCAGAAGGCAGAGGTGCTTCAATTTTTTTCCACGTTTCGCTTTGGAAAGTGCAGAACCTGCTATATAGCTTGACGTCTTTTTAGTATCCAAAGGTAGAAAGTAACTCAGACAGGACTATACGTACACCTGAATGATGGAGTATGTAGGTATGCTGGTTCAAAATATGGACAAAAGGCTGATTTTCATCAAGTATTAAAATATGTTGAATATCAAAAGGAATGCCAGAAAATTGAAGTCGTCCTCCAAGTAACCCTCTTTTAAGAAAGGAATTTAAACAGGACATTTTTGATGGCAAGGTTGTCCATCTTTTAATGCATCTATTTCAACCGAGAAGCAATGATACTGTGCAGTTTGCAATATTCCTTGACCTTTTTACTGTGCAATATTCCTTGGCCTTTTTTTATTTCTTTAAGTTTAATTACGAGTCATACGTGACTGAGACTTGCAGTTGCTAACAAAACGTAGAATCCAGGCAACCGCACGAAGAAGCTTTGTGTAAGAACTATGTTGTTGTTATTTATAGCACTTGCCATATTGGATAAGCTCCCCGCTAATACAGCAGCAGATTTAAGCCGAAAGGAGGGTATCTTGTGTTTTTTTTTTTTTGAAGTAGCGCCAACTAGGGTCAAGAGCGCGTCTTAGCTACACAATCGCCACATCCGCTTGCACAATCCCTTTTTACAGGGGGAGGGGCACATTCACACATCTCACAGATAGCACACAGAACAGCCATGCCCGAACCGGGACTCCCAGAACACGAGAACCAATCTATTTAGGAATTTGTATATAATTTTGACTTTGTAACTCATCTATCCACCTGGGTCATTGTCGTGCTACATCTGCCGGTAATAATTCATTCCACTAAATACCACTAAGCCACATGACTTGGAATAATATTTTCACAATATCTGTAACTGGGAAAACAGGCTTAGAAGATCGGAAGAAAACAGGCTTTGAAATTCACTTCAGTAATAAAGGATTTCTTTTTTTCCTTTACATCAATTCCAAAATTTTTTCTGGCAGTTTAAATTTAACCCATTCAGACCTGAGTAATATTTTTAAATGGAACCTTTTCTTGTTTCCTCATATCTCACATAATCTTTGAATTTGTTGTCCATTTTGCTAATGGTAGTCTAATATGAGATGTAAGTTGCTTCAAGTCTTGATATATGATTGTAGCTTCTGCATCAGTTGATATTCCCAAGACAAAATTATCCATATAGATATTATTCTTAATGTGTTTAGTTGCAGTAGTAGTTTGTTTGTATATTGTAGCCAATTCACACGGAGAAGCTGATAAGAAAAATGGACTTGAAGTGGGTAAGAAAGGAAAACGAGTAAATCGGTTAATTACAATTTTATCTTTTATTCAGAGTTTTCCTTTAAGAGTGTAAGTTGTCTTGTACCAAAGAAATCATGTTGCGTCTCTGTCTTCGTCTGATAGAATCAGCTGTAAAAATGCTTGGCTTCCGTCAATGGTAATTGCTATTTTTGAAAGGAGTCTCCATGAACGGGCGAATGGAAAGATGCGTCGAAAACTATACGATACTTGGTTCCTTTATTTGCAATTGAAGGATGGGGTAAGTAACATAAACGTCCTTTACTGCGTGCTTCATGTGATACGATTTACACTTTTTTTTATCAATGTAATCTTGCATTTGTTCAGAATATTTTTGTTTAAAAATTGCGTCTATGTGTACATTTCATTTTAAAGAATTAAAACTTCGAAATGTGACTTCATAATTGTTTAGCGAAACTTGAACTAGCAATATTTGTCTTTATGACAGCAATTTTTGTGGGCGTGACCACCGTTAGTACAAGGAAACATGTGTTGGTAGCCATCAATTTCTGTATGTGTGCGTCTATATCTATCACAAAGTTGCAATGTTGAGGCCAATGCTAGGCAGTTTCGCAGAAAAGGGAAAAAGGGTTTTTTTTTTAAACTTTAGTAACTGGTTTAGAACGCACACTGAAATTTTCTAAAAAGCATTTTATAGAATATTCTAAAACTAGTAAGCCTTTAACCCTTTGCACTCGAAAAAGTAATTCAAAGCATAATTATTCAATATACAAGAGTTTTTTTATTGCTCCAAATTTAAGTGTGTGTGTGTGTGTGTGTGTGTGTGTGTGTGTGTGTGTGTGTGTGTGTGTGTGTAAAATTGAATTTCTCCATCTTTTTAGCATTCTGTAGATATTTTCAAAAATCAAAATTGAAAAATAAATAAAACCTGAAAATGATGAATAATGCCCAAGAGGCCCCTTAGAGTGCAAAGGGTTTATGTTAATTGTAGTAATTATCCCTCAACTTCCTCGGCTAAAAATTTCATTAATTTTGCAATGTCGCCTTCAGCCAAGTTTTCATGTTTGGCATATACAGCCCAATTCCATCATATATCTTATGGAAAAGCACGGAGTATTTTTGGAACCAAAATCCTTCCGTATTATTGTGTATTTTCTCCTAAGGCATCCAACACTCGTAATCGTCTATTACAATCGATATCTAACTCATTTAATGCTGATGGAGTTTTAAGAGGTGTTAGGGTTTCTAACTAATCAAGATTAGTTTGTACTATTTTATCCTTATTGCCATATTTCGATTTTGAAATATTTTTTGTTGTTGTATATGCATCGGAAGTTATACTTATTCCATCAACTAATCGTTTCACCACTCCATCTAAATTTCATCTCACAAAAACATGATTGTCAATCAGCGATAAACGTTCATTTTCGTCGATGCAGATTTCAAAACTTTCCCCAAAACTGGGAAATTCTTCAATTTCACCACAAAACTTATTTATTTTTTACTGTAGGTAGGTTTATTGTAATGTTTAAAGACGCAGATGCTTAATTTATACCGCCAGCTATTGGCGGTAGCGCGTCATTTATACTGTCATATCTTGGCGAGGAAAAGTCGGTGTTAGTATTCGCTTTCTTTTTATAAGTACACATCACTAATTGGCCATGTTCTGTATATTTTCACAGTTTATTATGTCTTCAATGCTCTTCATCGTTTAGAAGTTCGTGGATTTTATCATCTGCCAAGGTTAGTTCGTTTATTTTGTCTTGTAAGCGTTCAAGGCTATATTCTAAATCAGTTTCTTCACTAGTTCAATTATTCGGTTTCGTGGTCAGTTTCGTAATGGCGGCGCGAATAGTTGATCGTTTATGTTAAAGTAAATCAAGTTTCTCTTTAACGATTGACATTATAATTCGGGTTCGTATCGAAAGATTAAACAAACAAGTTTAGTATGACTTACTCGAGATTGTTTCGGCACCAAAATGTCAGTGTTTGTTATTATTAACCACTTAACTGTTTTGTTTTCTTTACTATCTAATAAGATGACACCTTCTATTTTAGGAATATTTTCTTATTTTGTTCCAAATGGAAATCCATTGAATACATGACTTATCTATGTATTCAAAGTAATTTTCATATTGAATTATAATCATTATGAATAGTTTATTTTTAGCTTACAGCTATTAAAATTCAGTAAATCGATGCACATACGGCTTACGAGCAAAACTGTTAAGCTGTGAAATTAGACTGATAAATATCAAAACATCGCTTTATTCTTTCACAATCATATCTTTCTATTTACAGCTGTTGCCTACTGAGCAACAGTAATTATTTCGTATAATCTAGAGTCACACACAGTTCATCCGATTTATATTTATTAACTTTATAATATATAGTTCTCTATATATTTTATATAGTTCAAGCTTGTAACGTCTTCTCCAATAATTGTTGATTCCCCCCTCCCCCCAAAAAACAACTAGAGGAGTTTGTTGAAAATGGCTATTTAATTTTCTACAGCTTTAGTCTGGGTCTTGGTCATAGATAAATGTTCATCTAATTAAGGCTTGATATAGAAACAATTTTGTATTTCTTTATAGAAATGAGACTTAAAAAAACGTTTTAATTCGCAAAAAGCTTTATTTGCATTCATCAGATAACAATGAATCTTTTTGCTTCAGTTATTGTCATCAGTAACTATAGAACCAAGATAAGTAAAGCTTTGGCCAACTTGAAATTTGTGAGAACTAATTTTTAGATGGGATTCATGGGAGGTTTCATTACTTAGTACTATTATATATTTCGTCTTTTTCACTGTTTATGATAAATTCGATGCTATTAGCAGAAGGCGCCAAAAAAAAGGGGGCTCGAAAACAGTTCTTGAAATAGTGCCAGTATCGCCCGCATAGGCCAAAACTTGTATTTATTTTCAGAATACATTGTTCTGACTTCATTATTGTCACTAATTTCTTTTGATAAATATCGTAAGATTTTGAGCCTGCAGATGGTATTGGCCATATTTATAACTACATGTCTAATTAGTTTAGACGGTATTTAAAATTTAGCTAAAGCTTTATATAAACCATTTCTATTAATACTATCAAACGCTACTCTGAAGTCTATAAAAATGATGTGTAGTAATGCCAAATCCTCTGGTCATTTTCAGAAATTGCCTATGCGAAAATTTTTTATATTTAGTTGATTTTCCCATGCGGAAACCATATTGATAACTTCCCATTTGATTGTCTAATTTGGTGTAATTCTTTTGTATAAGATGTTAAAAAAATTTATAAATATTACGTGACGAAATGGTGCCTCCATAATTAGATATTCGATTGTATAGCCCTTTTTATATATTGTACATATAACGTTTGTTTCCAATCAGAAAGCAGTATTTCATCATTATAAATAGGAGTAATAAGATTATAGATTAACTTAAGAAGTACTTAACCGAGATATTTAAACAGCCCAGCTGCGGTTCGGACATGTCCAGTTTTTTTTTTTGTTTTTTGTTTTTTAACTTTTTTATAGCAGTTTTAATCTTCTCAAGTTCAGATGAATAAAAGAAAAGCCACTTCACTATTTTGGTTTTCAAAAATACGTTCAGAACTGCAGAGTCTATTATATTTACTGAATATTTCATAGACACTTTCACTCCACTATTAAAAACAGCCTGTTTGTCGTCAAAATAAAACCATCTTTACTTCAGATGTTCGATGTTCCTTTAAAGTCCAAGCGAATTTTTTTAATCCTCCTGTAAAAAAAGATGCTTTTCACTCATTGTGGATATCTCTATCTATCTATATACATGGCGTTTTGTTTCCTTAATATCTTTAAACTTTTCCTCCTCAACTTATTTTTTTGCTCTTATGTATTTTGCTACCCTCTATGAAGTTCATATTCATCAGGATTAAAGTTTGTGTTCATATAAATTATTCACTTGTAAGCAATGCTTTTAATATTTTTAGCTGCAGCACATCGGAAAAGGTGGGATTAACCCTGGTCAGCAAACTAATCCTAATTTGAGCTCTTTTTTTCTATTTGAAAATAATGCTGTCAGCAATCTTAGACATGTGTTCTTTCATCTGCATCCAATTCGTCTCAACTGAATTATTCTCAGAATGTGTATTAGAAAGTGTAGTTTCAGCAGGCCTAAACATATATTTTTTTAAATTTTTGTTTATCTCTGTTAAATAATTATCATTTTAACAGATTATCATTTTTATTAAAAGAATTATCATTTTTATTATTTTTTGTCAGATACATTCGTTTTCCTAGTTTGGAAATTACCAATAAAGTTATCAGAGTCAGTGTTAGCACCTTTATAAGTTCAAATTTCTAGTAAATTAGAAAAATATCTCGCATTAATAAGCACAAGATCTATTTGATTGGAAAATTATGGATCTGGTGCTCATCATATTGCTTTGTGAATATTTTTATGGTTAAAGCAAGTACTCCCAATGGTAACTATGGAACAATTACTATAGTAAAAGACAAAATCTCAATTCACTATCATTTCTAATATCATGTAAACTGTGTTGACCTATAATTGAATTAAATTCAATTTCCTTTCCAACCTTAACATTAAGATCGCCAATAATTAATTTTCCCTCAAGTTTTGGACAATGATTATAGACCGTATTTCGCTAAACATAGAAATTTTCTTTTTCGTCGTCTTTTGTGGATATGTGTTCTGATTCGAATCACACAGAGTCTAAGTGAAATAGCATTAAGTTTCATTCAATGAATGATATTTATTTCATAGTTAATAAAACTATATACATAATTATAAAAAAAACAATATTTTGTGTACTAGAGAATGGGCTGTAAAATAAATTCTACCATTTCTCTTTTCTATATAGTGTTTTGAAGCCAAACTGCATATCGTCAATTACCCCCTTTTTTAGGGTAATTGTGAACATCCTTGGTAGTTTTCAATATTACAAAGACTGTGATAAGTAAAGAATCTGGGGAAGAAAGCCTTAAAGAACTTCCTAGAACATGATTGTGCAACATAAATTATTCTTATTTTACATCTTCCATGCTTGGAACTATAGAAAGTAAAAATTGTAATTTTTTTTTCAATTTATCAAAATTGCCGAAAACATAACGACCGATTCGACAAATAAATAAAGACAAAGGTATTGTTTTGCTTTAATATAACAGACTATTGGTAGAAACTCCCTTAATTTTTTAAATTCCTATTATTCGCTCACACTCTCTCTCTATATATAAATATCTTATTCAAATTTTGAATCGTTAATAAAATACTTTTATTCATCCACTCAAATTCAAGTACATTTTTTGTAGTAGATGACGTAGATGATTTTTTTTGTAGTAGATGACATTTGATTTTAATGGAGTCTTTTCAAATATTAATTCATTAATTTTTTATTAATTAATTAAAAACAAATTTTCTCGCCTTCATGGTAGTTCTTTATAGTTGTTGTAATTGTTAGGTCAGGATAGCCTGGTTGGTAGGGCGCTGCATTCGCATCGCATCCCTTGTGCTGCGGGTTCGAAACTGGCCCGGAGTAATACCACTGGGGATAATGAGTCATAGGGGATCGTTATTCGGGTGTTCGGGGGTCCATACTCTCAAAAGCTGCTGCACCCTCTTCTTCCGTTCTAAAGCGGAACACGACAACAATAATTGGAATTATTTTATAAAAAGCAACTAAAATATTTTTTTAACTTCCTAATCTTTTCCTAATATTCAAAGTAGGAATTGATTTTTTTAATATATATTTCTTGTTTGGAACGAGTTTCAGCAAAATCAAGTCGTATTTTTCCCCTAGAGGCTGTCAGCTCAAATTTTATATAATTCTTAAAAATTTAAGTACTATTTTAAGGGCTTTCATCCTTTAAGAGTAATCATGCTAAAAGTAAGAAATCCAAAAATGCAATATTCTATTTCTGTCCTGGTTGCAGGCTTTCACCGATATAAATTAATAAATTTCTTTTTTTCTTAAGTTAAATTGGTGAAGTCTTAAATAGTCGGAATGCATTTTTTAAATTTTTTTAATGCAAGTATAGGTTTGAGGCAGTTATATTTTAGAATAACTGTAGAAGCAGAATTTACACAGAATGTGATATTTTTTCATGTGATCTTCTTCGTAGTGTGGCATTCAGGAAGGTTGAAGACAATTGCTTGTAAAGTATGAGCACGTTGTAGCAGTCTTTTCTAGTCAGAAAGTACATCCTGAATTTTTTCAAAAGCAACATCAGTAAGAGTGATGGCATAATTTCGATTTCGATGTGTTTCATAAATTCATAAAAAGTTTGAAATATTGGGTTATAAAAGGGAAGTGTCATTTTATATCAAAAATGAATTTTATATTCTTGAAAGGTATGTGAGAGTGGAGTTAATGTATTATGCTATTGTAGATGTCACTAAATAGTAGATTCTACTACATTGCGTGTGCTACTAAACTATGGTCATTAGAGCTTGCTCGTAAGAGTGGTAAGAAGGTTACCTTAAAAATGTGACTACCTGATGCCATCGGACTTCGTTTACAGGCAGTTCTGACTTATTGGCACGAGAACTAGCAATGTCATGGCAATAGTTACATAGATTACAACCACTTAGATCCACAAAGATCGAACCGTAGCTCTGCCGATCAGTGAAGACCTTTCTTGATCATCTTCCAGTTACTTTTGGTTATTAGTAGAGAGATTCGTCCTCACAGGTGTCAGACAACGACGAATCTTTGGTTATGATTAGATATCGAAAAATTCATCCACCATTCAATTCTGTATTGGCCATTACTGTTGAAAAGAGTGCATATGCTTTTTTTACAAAAATTCTTACGTGCATAATCTAATCCCTGTATTAGATTAAAATGTAAAAAGATTAATGTATAATAATAATAAAGAAATATTATCTATGAATCATAAATGAATTTGAAACTATATATATATATATATATATATATATATATATATATATATGATAAAAAGCATCATAAAACGTGAGGTAAAGTAGAATGATATAAAGGATTATTAGCGATACAGAAAGTGGGGTGTATTGACTCATTTTGCATAATTTAGAGGAATAGATAGTTGAAGCACCTATCACAGAACATCAAACACACAGACTATGCTTCTTTATATACAAAACGTAGCGTATCAAAAATATCTAATAAGCAATATCAAAAAGGAAGGTGAAACTTATAGGAAAAGAGCGAGGTTTTTCTAGAAAAATATTTCCAAAGTAGTGCAACTACACAGGCGGATTTATTAGCTAAGAAAAAAACTATGCTCCTTAGAAACTGTAAGATATTTGAAAAAATGATATATATATATATATATATATATATATATATATATATATATATATAAATTTATTAGACTTAATCAGATGTGAAGAAGATGGTAAGTGATCGTTGTTGAACATATGGACCGATTATGCGTATTTATTCTTAATAAGGCACATAAATTCTAAGAACTGTTTTCAAAAAGAAGGTGAAAAGTCTCACACTCTCTCATTTTCATTCACAAATTATACTTCTACGAAGAGAACAACTATTGTAGAAATATAGCCTTAAAAATCCACTAATAAAATTTAATAAATGCCAAAGGCGATTCCAAAACTGAATTTTTATATTAAAATTATATAGCAAATGAAAATGAAAAAATATCTTTAAGCAATTTTTATACACAATATAAATTTCTAAAACTGACTATGATTTAAAATATTATAATGTTTAAAGTTGTATAAAACTCAAACCATTCATATAAAGTTGTACCAATTCTTATTTAAATCAAAAATGCATTCGTCATTTTCAGATTTTTAATTATTAATAATTATACATTTAATCTAAAAGTACTTAGACATTTCTTCAGAAAATGTCAGAAATTTTTCTTGATTTATAAGGAAAGCTAATAATTTTAGTATGGTTATGAACTATTGTAAGGCTTCTTTATAATTAGTTTTTATTAGAGTTCCAAGACGCCAAAAACAATTCCTAGAGATTGTGAAAAATTAAAGCAAATGGGTTTTTATTAGTGCTCCGGCACGCCTAAAATAAATCCTAGAAATAGTGAAAAATAAAGAATTAGAAGCAACATCCAATTATATGTAATTTAAAATCGCAATATAAAAAACCAAAAAGTTAATTTAAATACCAGTCAATCCCTGAAATATCACAGACCGTAGAAAATAGCTGATTATTCTCGACATTACGTCTTAACTCTAAATCAAATTATAATTTTTTTAAATACTGTTTTTATTTAATTTCAAAACAAATTCATTTTTTACAAATAAAAATTAATTGAAAAGGAAATTCCTGTTTGGCATAAAATAATATTTTTCAATCCTTCTAATTTTAACTCTTTTTCAGCTCTAATAAAGAAATTTGACACATTTGTGCCTAACAGTGCATATTATAGCTATTTTTGTTTTTGAGAACAATAATGAAGTATTCAACAAATGCATTAGTAAAAGTCAAACGTTGGGAATTGTATAGAAAGGTAATTAACAAATACTCGTTTATTCATTAACTTTCTTTAGACTTCAAAGCTCTTGATACAATGAAAGCAAAAACATTGTAGAGTCTCATATAATTCTATTATTTGAGTTCCATTTGGATATTCTTTTGGGAATCAAACAGTTTAAATTAAACTTTGAGGTGTATTAATATCAGAAAATAAGGGATAAAATTTTTTTTAATATTACAAATCAATTATACGAAGCAATACAAAAGTTTGACCTCTTGAACCTAGAATCTAAAAATTATATTCTAATTTTTTTTTCATTTATCAATTTAATTTTTATATCTGATAAGTTTATTACCAATTATTTGAAAGCCTAGAATAAATATATTGCTGTGGTGACACGCTAAAATACTTAAAATCGTTAGAATATTTAATTCTAAATTTTAAAAATTAGATTTAAATTATCACTAATCCTTACATCCTACTGGAAAGGGAAATTTGAGAGATTATCTTAAAAAATTCCTAATTTTTTTTAAATTTTAATTTATTATTTTAAAATTGTCACTTCACTGTAGCTCAATAAAGATAGATTTAGTGTATACGTATTACAATCACTATCTTTTATATAAATAGCACATATAAAAGGATCTTCTATTTTTCGTAACATTATTTCTAAAAATTCTCTCAATTTCATGGAAATAATTCATTCATTTACATAGGGTGGTCGAAAAAAAGTATTATAGTCTGTAATCCCAGTTTATTTGAAACGCTTTTGTCCTTCTCTGCATGTATCGAATACTCCGATTTTCATCTTTTTTCCCAATTCTTCTCCTGATTAAATATAGTGGAGTTCTTCTCATAAAGTTTAACTTTCAGTAGTTAAATTTAGTATTTATTCCAAACTATTATGAATGGATATTAATGAAGCAACATAATTAGTCACTATCCTCTTTAATTTAGAAGAATTGATAATTAAATACCGAAAACACTTTCATCGGTTTAATTTAAAATGATGTATACAACTAAATCCAATAGAATAATTATTCACATAATTGAGCAAAACCTTTCCTTATATATATATATATATATATATATATATAATAAAAATTATCATTTTCTTAGAAGTCATAAATTATTATTATATCGTTCAATAAGATTAATATACCAATTTAATCTTGTTGATCGATATTTGAGTCCTTCAATCATCTCATCTGGAATAATAATATATTTCATGACCATCTTAAATAATTTCATCACCTTATTTAGGATAATATTATTTATTATGATGCACGATTTTTTTCTATCATAAAAAAGCATGTATGTTACATGTTTTTTGTTGATTTATGATGATATATATATCATATTAAAAAACCATATATTTTTAATGCTGTATTTTTAATAATGATGATTGGATAATGATGTATGGTTAATGATGATAGATGAATGGTTGATGATAATATATGTATATTGGCATGTTATTAATGATGATAGATGTATATGCATGTATGTTTAATGATAGATATAATGATGTACGATTAATGATGATAGATGTATAATGTTAACGATGAGGAATATATAATCACACATATATTGTAAAAAATTAAACGTGTATTTTTACGATGTTTATTTTAGGATAATACATGTATAATGATGCACGATTAATAATGATACGTGCATCTTATAAAAAACTAAACTTGTATTTTCATTTTGAAAAACATTACACACACACATACACACACACACACATATATATATAAAACGTATATGATACTTGACATCGTAAAAACGTATATGATACTTGAAAAGTATCATTTCAGCAACGGAAAAAGTGTGTGCATCATAATATCTTTATTATTGTGTTTGATGAGAAAGTTATTCATTTGATTATGCATATTGAGAATATTTAACAAGAATAAAAATAATTGAAATCATAATGTTAAACATTCTACGAATTATTAATTTCGATGTTTAAAAATACGAAACAATATATATGAATAAAAATTTGTGTTTCATTAAAACTGTGACAATATAAACATAATCTAAAGCATCTCAATAACATGCAATTATAAATGAAATCAATAATAATGAAAATGAAAAACTTATCCAGTAATTATGTAAACTTATTCAGTAATTATCATGTAAAATTATCCAGTAATATTGAGAAGAAATTTTAATGTGTTGTTACTATCAACTAATAGTGAAATTCAAGGATGTTGACTGATATCAAAAATGAATTAAAAACATATCATATTGCCTACCATTGTGATAATATATCTCATCTAATTCAAAGATAAGCGGAAGTGTTTATATCCTTTTAGATGAATATCTGTAGTCTGTTTTACTAATTTCAAAGTCAATTTCCTGTAAAATGAACGATGTGCATCAAACTAAAATCCTAATGCACAATTGCATATGCCTATGAATCTTTTCTTTGACATTCTCATTGCTCCATTGCTGGGCTTTAAAGAGGTTTTATTACATTTAAATGAAAAATACTTGGACGCCAAATTTATGAGTCTCATTTTTAGTTAAGTATACAAATCAAAGGAAAATATTGTAAGAAATAAAAAAATATCTTCAATAAGCTATGTAAATAAAGCAGTCTTATATTCTTAAAATTAATTATACAGTGTTTCTTTACAATTTAATAATAATTTCATAATTTTGTTTTTTAATAACAAATGCATAGAATAGAAATACTAAAGGAATTGAAATTAATCATATATTCCAAAATATTTGGTTTTCAGTCATCTTTTTTATTTACTATGACAGTAATAATTGAATACTAGTCAAAACGGATTCCCATAAGCACATATCAAATTTCACTTTAAATGTTCATTACCTTCTTTTTTATTCTTTTGAAAGTGTTTAGCATAAGAAAATTATACATATTCGGCTAAGTTTATCTTTTATATTGGTATACAAATTTATACTAAATTGATAAAAGTCTCCATCACACTTTAATGTTACTTAGTATTTTAACAGTACATAAATCTGATAATAGTTGTAATATTTAATTGTTTAAATAAACCGCAATATAAAAAATAATTAAATAGAATAGAAGTTCCAAATAAACTGAAATTCTTTTGATTCTTAATTTCAAATTATTAGAAAATATTTTGTTTTCGATGCTATCATATTTTGGCATACATAAAAGTGGGAATATGAAAATGTAGTGAAAACGGATATTCATGTGAACATGGGTCAAATTGGTTCAACATTCCCTTTAAACGTTCATTAATTTTCTTGCCTTCCAATTAAAAGCACAAGAAAATAATAAATATTCGGCTAAATTTATTTTATATAACATTCCCTCAGAGGTGGGCACCTTGTAAAGAGGCTGAGAGGCTTCCTATATGGTAATTGGATCTTGCCACCTCAGAGGATACACAAATAGGTTGGGGGTTTGACCCCTCCCATCGATAATGGGACATACTTCCTTCGGGAAGGGTTTCACCGCTGCTGGTAATGGCACAACCATTCTTCCCACCAGTATTGATATTGTGGTGGCCCGGTCGTTCAGTTTTATGGTTTATTCCGTATGTCTTCAGGTGGATCGCCTATATGGCTTATGTATTAGCATACTAATTTATTGCTACATTAATAAAAGTTTTCTTTCTTATCTAATGTTACTTAGTATTTTTATATTACTTAAAACCATATACTCGCAGTATACCAAAATATAATGAATGTACTTGAGCTATGGATGGGACATATTAAGGCTTAGAAACTAATCTAGAAGCTAGGCCATACAGTTTTTCACTAACAATGCCGTTATTCAAACCTTAAAGTATTTCACGTACAACAAAACTCATTTCTTGACGACCTCAATAAGCAAAAGGTCAGAAATAGCAAACATTCAGCACGATTGCTGAATAGATTTAAGAAATTTATCCCCAAAGAAAAACTGTCTTTTCCCCTAAGACCCTCATTACTCATGCCTACTGCAAACATCAATAGTAATAGCATCGTTCCTTCGAGAATGAGAGAACAGTGTGTATAATGGGAAGAGGGCTAAAAGAATTGAAAAAATGGAATCCTGAAAATTGCTTTTCCAAAATATTTCCAAACAAAGAAATTCTTTATAAATTCTATCGTTTTTTTTTTTCTTATGATATCGAGGCAAAGAAAATCCAAACAATTTCATTAGTTCGACTTCCACTAGTTAACATTCCTTGGAAATTACTTCTCCTAACAATTAGAAAAATCCTGTTCCAACATAGGAAGTTTATATCTAAAATAAGAGGATATCAAAACACTGCCAGCAATTAGTGGGTGTTAGAAATTTTATTTGCTCTTTCCTTTTGTGTATAGCTTTTGAATTTTTAGAATATTGATTGAAAGAAGACTCATAGCAGTTTTGCTTGTTTTGGTAAAGTAATTTCGTATTGAAGTCTAAAGTCTGTTTAAACATGATCTTACGTACATGAAAATTGAAAACATATTATTCTATATTTATAAATATGGTTTGCAGTACGGATTTTAATTAATCAGAAAGAATTCAAAAGAAATAATAAATTTTCTACAAAGAAAATAAATAATCGTTTCTATGAAATAGAGAAAAAATTAATCACACATAGATGAAACTAAGAAATTAATTTTTAAAATTTTGTTTATTTTATTCTTCCTTTCTGTTAGCCTTTAAGACATTATTCTCATTTATATATATATATATATATATAAACTAATGCATATAGAAACATATGTTTTATCATCTACTCCTTAAAATTTTTCATATTCTAATTTGAATGCGTTAATTTAATAATAGAGAGAATAAAAAAAGTATATTTTTCAATTAATAATATAGCACTAAATATAATATATTTGATGTCATTGAATAGGTATATAATGGAGCATTTAATAAGATACAAAAATATTTCTTGGTAAATAATCATAAAATTATCGTAAGAAAAAATAATGTAAATAAATCAAATAAAATTTTTGTTTATGGTTTGGAATGAATCATTCAGAAAATATTTTTTAATTTTTATTGATTTAAACTGAAAATCTTCAGTCCCATAATGTATAATACTAATTGTAAATGTGTGTCAAGCCTTAAAAGTAACATCCGGTGTGGAACCTCATGATATGTTGGACAGACATTCAATCAAAATTTGTTATTCTCTCTTTCATAGCCTTTATAATCAGAATATAATTCGCCACGTGCAGTAATTTTAAACTAGTTAGTGCAACACGTTTAGTATGATTACTTTAATTTTTAACAGTATCTCTCATTCGTAACAAGTATTCTTATGGAAAGTATTCCAAAATAATACTTGTGGAATACTTCTTATCCGTCACAAGTATTCTTGTTAAAAGGTGTAACAATTTCATGACCATTATTTAATTTTTTACTGATTTGCTATCGATTCAATTTGTCTTTCGGGATTTACCTATCAACCTTTAAATTTTTTCTTCTTCTAAAAGTGGACACCTATTATTAGGAATTGTTTTTGTTAATTTAATATGTTTTACTTTTTTACGATTTAATATTTCGTACCATGTTTCCATAAATAAGGAAATGTGAATTGGGAACTTCAGTTGAAAAGCTGAAAATAATAATTTATTTTTGATTATAGACAAGCTTGTGAATTTGCATGGAGCATTTAGAATGGCGATTTTTGAAGCATAGAAAGGGATAAATAAGTTTTAATTAGGCGGAGAAGTTAGCGGTACTCTTGTTTAATATCAATTAAAGTTTAATAGTGTGAATATTAACTTCACACATTCATTATTTAAAAAAAAATACTTTCATTTGCAAAAATAATTCAAATGATATATTTTTTCTCAAAAAATGCTCATCTTCAAGAAAAAACTAAATGATATATATTCTACATACTACTACATATATTTGAATATTAGTAGCGAATTACATTTTGAATTATATCATATTGAAATTGATTTTGTTTTAAAAAATGACATCAACATGCGAAAATGTATCACATTTCTGACAAAATTTTCACATGTGGTAGAAGTAAAAGGATTACAAGAATAATTTTATTTCAATGATTAAGGTAGAAATTATTAAAAATGTATTCCATAAAGCACTTATTATTAAAAGATCTGCAAAATTATTTGATTGCTTTATTTTGTAATTTTTTTTAAAAAAAATTTCGTCTTTTATATCTCTTTTATTAACTAAATTAAATTATCCCTTTAAGATAGTTACATTGGTAAGGAGAAATAATTAAAATTTCACATAATTAGGAAGGCACGAATATCGATCATATACACTAGATCATGCACAATTTTGAGTAATGAATCCTCGATCATATACTTATCATTCTTGCTTTATCATCACCGAGCTTCATTATCATTTCTTTCTCATAAAAGTAATTGTGCAGGCTTCAGTAAAAACTTTGTGCAAAAGGATTCTATGACAAATTATTTAAATTAAATCATTAATTTAGATAACCATTAATTTAAATAATCATTTCTCTTTTATTGAGTTATTCTCAAAATGCAGCCTCTATGCAGTTATCAAGGAAATGGTTAACACGATGCTTAAAGATTTTTAAATTCTTAAGGAAATCTGTTATTTTTCCCACAATTATAATGGGAAGAAGCTGTTAGATAATTTTTATAAAGTGAATTATGTGACTAATGACCATGAACTAGTTACTCTATTACTGCTAAATTCATTTTTAAATTTGTCCATTAAAATAAATGAAGACATTTCATGTACTTTGACATTATTAGAATTCAATGCTTGAAAAATTATTTACTTTTGATAGCTCATTTTACGTAATTTCAAGAGCAAATTCTATTGTTTTTTTAACTCATAATGTATTTTCATTAAGTTATTCTCATAAAGGGTGTTCAACGGAAAACGTACGAAACGACACTATGGGTATAAATGAAAACTTTGTTAAAAGTCTGCACGGAAGGTCTGAACACAATGATTCCATTCATTAAACGGCCAAAGGATTTCTTTCTCCCAGAATTCCTGTGGCCACGACAAGAGCCAGTCCTTCATTATGTCCTTCGCCGTCCTAGTTGAAGTGCTTTCCTTTCAGATCATTTGTCTGAACCACTAACTCCAATGTGTACTATGTGACATTCCGAAGACTAAGCAGGTCTATCAGGAATGAAAAATTGGAGCTACTCACGGAGGTTGTGTTTCTGTTCCATGATAAGGTCTATACGGTCACACAAGCGGAACTGGCTAAGTTCGATTGGGAAAAGCTAGATCATCCGTCCTACAGTCAGGACGTGTTACCCTGCGATTTTCAAGTGATTTTTCCCTCGAAGGAACATCTGAAAAAGGAAGCGACGTATCTAGTACGGTGAACTCAAAGAAGCTGTGAAAGACTGGGTCTGGAATTCTGGGAACAAGGAATCCTTCAACTCGTTAATCAAGGAGATCGTTGTGCTCATGTCGGCTGTTATTGTGTATACTTTGAATAAAGTCTTCATTTATATCCACAGAGTCGTTTTGTACCTTTTTATTTGAACATTCCATGTATTTTTGGAAAACAATCAATCACATAAAAATATGTTTACATTTTAATTTTCATTTAATTTTCTCATAATAATATAATTTGCATTTAAACCCTATTATTTTAAACCCTAATTTATATAATAAAATTTAAATAAAGTAATTAGTTTATTTTTCTGAATTTTTTCACTTCACTTCAGATAAACTTGAACAGAATCTTCACTGTCTACATCTGAAAACCGTTTGTGATTAGGTCGATAGTCAACCTTCGTTGGTATATCTCTTTAACGCCTATAAGTTTAAATGAAATTATTCACCTTGATACCCAAGACTATTCCCAAAATTTGAAAGAGATAATCCTATGATAAATAAAAAATGAAGTTGAAAGCTACTATTACATTCGATTATCTTGGAACTTGTTCGCGTTTCCTTCTTCAATAGATTTGTAATTTAGATTTTTCTTCATTTCAAAAAATTACAATCTTGAATGATTTGCAGCACTTTAGCCTGATTCGTTTCTATTTTGGGCTAAGAATTTCTCTTATCTCTTATTTTTCTGACATAAATTTTTAAAAATGAAACTTCTTACAGTTTCTTTGGGCAAACAGAAAATTGCTAACAGAAATATTTGTAATATCCTTTTTTTTAGTAATATTCAATTAAAGAAAATTAAAGACTATATTTTTATTATATTTAACGATTGAAAAAAATGTATTCATTAATCAAACTTATCCATCAAATATTTCTTTCTTTTTTTCTGTCACATTTCTGTAAAACAACTAACAGGTATGTTTTTCAATAAACTTTAAAATGCTCTTTTGTTGAATTTTCGTTGTTTGATTATTAAAAATATAGGAGAAACAATTTAAAGAACTATTTCATTTTCTAGAGATCATTTTTAGGGAAAATTGGTTCTGGATGAAAAATAAAATCTGAATAAAAATACTTCGATTCAAGTATGAAAATTACTAACAAATGCGCATATACGGCAATGAACAAAGAATTATTGTTATGTGACTAGAAAAGCCGTTGATAAAAAAAAAGAAATATTTTGAAAGAAGAGGGAAATGGAAATTCAAATATATACTATCTGAATTTTAAGCTGATTTCGATCTCTGTCTTATCGAATCTGTCACCGTTTAGTTTCTAAGAGAAAGACTAATATTCTTGAAAAAGTCTTAATTTAATTATTGGTTTTCCTTCCTTTCATCGAATTTATAATGGTAAATTATTATTTATAGCGTTCAAGAATATTTTACAAATTCATATCCCCCACCGGGGAAACTTGAAGTATGATGATAAGAAGCTTTCAGTTTGGTGGTTGATTCTCGACACTCTGGTAAACATAGAAATGATGAAAGTCAGCCATCTCCTATCAATGATTGGATGTACTTCCTACGAAAATGGTTGCACTGTGGCCGGTAATGGATCTTAGAACTCAGCCTTAGTTCCTCTTTGTTGAATTGGGCAATTAAATTTAATCCAAAAACCTCAATTAAGCAAGATGGAATAGCCAATGTGGTGGTTACAAGTAGATACAAAAAAAATGCATTGATAATTTTTTTAAAAAATTCGAACAAATTAGGTCTGGTACTCTGATAAAATTGTACGAGTGAATCTTTTGAATATTTTTTCAAGTAATTAGCATGAAAAAAGTTATCAAAAACACTATTTAAGATAATTATTTCATTTCAATCATATGCAATTATTATTATAAAATTACGCAAATTGAACAAAAACTTCATATTCTTTCCTGAAACTATAATAGCTTTTCCCCAAACACAGTTGTAAGTAAGAAGCCTAATCTTACTCTATGAAGCTTCATATGAAAATGAAAAATCAACTGTTAAATATTGAATCTTGTCCCGTTTAATTTGAATAAATAACTAATTGCCTGCTGAATTCCCTTTTGGCTGATGTTTTGTCTTATTAAATAAGGTAACCGTGTTAACGAAAATAAATGTAACTGCCGAATTACGTTTCCAATCTTATAAGTCGGGTTATCCTAATCTCGACAGGGACAAGTTTAGAGTTAGAGAAAGTGGACAGATTTCATGAAACCTACTAGAGAAGTTCGTAAAAATACTGAAAAAGAGAATGGCTTGACATATTTAGGAATCAACCCCACACCTCCAGATAATTCTTACTCTGTTTGAAGAGCAAGGAAGCGAGAAGCAGATCATCTTATGCAATTTCCCAAAGCGGAAGCAGGAACTAAATCAACACATGTAAATGCATGGGATTCTCCTGAGGGCTTGTCATGTTTATCTATCTCTCCTAAGCCGATATTGAGCTTGGCGAGGATAAGCAAGCACAGGAAAGTATTCTTTTTGAAGAGATTTTTGGTGATGAACAATTGCCTTCATGTATCTATCTACGATTTGGCTTCATAGTAATGCATAAATTCACTCACGAATTGTTGCATTTTTTTAAAGTGCAAGTAGTGTATTTTCGTAAAATAAAATGAAATCCTTATTGATCATTTTCATAACAGAAAAAGAAGCAGAAAAGTTTAGTTCCACTCTTAACTCGTGATACATTGTAATGTGGGGTAAAATTAAAATATAAATATATTTCAAATTCTCTACTGAAACATGTGCATTATTTGCCTTTATAAAAGTTGGTGTACATAATTTTTGAAGAAATAAATTACAATTAATGCGTTATAGAACTTGACAGGTATGATTTCCATAAGCTAATTATTTATTAATATGAATAAAAATCATGTGACTATAAGCCTTTCAGATACAATTTTAATTTACTACGAAAACTAATTATTTATTTAATTAGTAAACAAATTTCTTTTACGGAATTTTATATAGATCCCAATATTTTTTTTAATTTTAATAGTTTGATTTATATAATATACTGCATTTGTATGTCCATGAATACATTTAATCCATCGATTAAATGTAATTCGTAAACTGGGTAAAATTGAAAATAATATCGATACAATTTTTCATAATCCGTTGTAAAGACCCTCCAGATATCGTGGAATTCACATTTCTCAATGAAGATTTGATTGTGAGGGAAAATAGAAGATAAACGAAGGGCAATAAACGAAAAATGCAAAACATTACAAAAGATTCCTCTTTTTCTTCATTTACATCGTACCTAACCTCGATTATAACATCCTAAACCATTTATTCCTTACTTATTTTTCCTTCTTGTTAAAAAGTTAAAGTTATAATGTTTCATTTCATTTATATTTTCTTAAAAGTTAAAGATAACATCAGTACCTAATCTTTGATTTCAAAGTAAAAATAGAAGAGAAAAATAATAACGCATTTCGTTAAGCTACGTTAGAATAATATTCACATTTAAATAATTTTTATAACATTATGAGATAAAACAGAAATTTGTCAAACGAATCATTCTTGAGTAACTGCAAAATATTAAAGTTTAAAATTATCGCCTATTTCAATATTTAAAGGCACCAGGTAATGCTATATAAAATATATGAAAATTTCACTAATATATATTAATTATACCAATCTAGAAAGGAAATTAAATTTATTGCAATAATTGGTGGACAGCTGAATCCTATGAGACCACTAAGGAAATCAGAGTCATTTGACCCTATAATCCTTGATAGGTATGCTCATATTAGATGGAGAATGTCTCATTATCAGCAGTTAATTCCAATGAATCCAAAATATCTAGGTTACAATGGCACAAGTACTAGTTCCCGGATTCCATATTTAAGCTAACTAATTCTATTGAATGAAATTAAACTTATAATTATTTAATTATGACATAATAGTTTATTCCTTATTTTAATGCAATATATTGAATGTATTTTGATGTTTTGAATCATTGTCCAATGAATTAAACATCTATTTTTCGTGTCATGTATGTAAAAATACTTTAAGGTAAATTTCATATCCAAAAATAGGAATATATACTAACTATGAGTTACAAACCTAACAAGTTACAAATTTAATAAAACGAGCTTTCATAATCCTATAAGTGCATTTTGTTAGAACTCTTTTTGAAATTCGCTATAATAAATGTTTAATCTCAATTAGCGTCATTTTTAAAGTTATTTTTGAATTTAAGATGATATTTTCAGATGGAATAAAACCATCCATACACAAAAAAGGCAATTTGTAATCCTTTTTTACATATTAAAACTTTTAAATAATTAGATATATCTTTCTGACTGATATATTTGATAATAACTGATGTATCTTTCTGATATTTTTCAACAATTAAATATATTTTTTTGACTATTTTATCATGATGATGAATTTTCGTTGATCATCCTTCGCAAATAATCGCGTGGACCTTCAAACGAATATCTTATTCAATTCCTAATGTTAGCTAATATTAGATGTCAAAACAGTTTTTTTAAATATTAATTCATTAATTTTTAATAATTAATTTAAAACTAATTTTCTTACCTATATAATAGTTTTTTGAAGCAGTTGTAATTGCAAGGTCAGAGTAACCTGGTTGGTAGGGCGTTGGATTAGTATCCCTTGTTTTTGCGAGTTCGAACCTGGTTATTTCATGTCAAGGGTGATATCATCGGGTGTATTGAGTGAAAAGTGAACATTATTCTGGTGCTCAGGTGCCCATACCTTTCTACTGCACCCCTCTTTCCATTGTAAAGCGAAACATAAGAACAACAATTGTAATTATTTAATAAAAAAGAAACTAAAATAAAGTTTTTCCTAATATCTAAACTAGGTATCGGGAAGTCTATGAATTAAACAATTCCAATTGAACTCAAACATACTATTTAATAATACTAAAGTTATTTACAGTTAGGTAAAAATCAAATATATCCAAAGCTTGAACTACATCAAAATTAAATAGCAAAACGAAAACATTGGAATTCTTTTGGCCGTTATTTATTTTGAATAATCTTAGCAGCTGTTGCCAACGCCACTAGTAGAAAGTACATGAGCTGAATCACTCAGTTTCTTCAGCCGTGCTTTAAATCTGCCGAATCACTCAGTTTCTTTCGCCGTGTGATTTTTCTCCTGTATCCATCCGCTTCGCGGCGGGACCACTACAGTAGCCCCCCACCAGCGATAGCGAGATTTCTTTCCAGTAGTTAGAGGTACCGCCTGAAATGTACACGTCGACCTGAGCGTGTAACTATGGCAGTTGGAATGACACTTGGAGAAGTAGATGTTTCCTCTTTCGATGCCTCCGTCTCTTGTTCGACAAGTGAAGTAGGGTGATCCTCATCTTTTGCAATGTAGGCAGGTTTAACCCGGTCTATATTAACCGTAATTTCCCTTCCACGAATGAGCAGTTTGAAGACTTTATCTCCTCTTTCCATAACCTGGAATGGGCCCTCATAAGGCGGTTGTAGACCCTTTCTTAATGTATCTGTCCTCAGAAACACATGAGAGCAGTTTGAAAGATCTTTATTGACAAATACTGTTCGATGCTCTTGCTGTCGGGGGTTTGATGGTAGCAACTTTTGCATGGTGGCCTTCAGCCTTCCAACGAAAGTGGCTGGATCCGCTGTTCCGAGTGATGGACTTAGAAACTCTCCAGGTAGCCGGATAGTCGTTCCATATACCATCTCCGCTACAGTTGCCTTCAGGTCTTCCTTCCACGCTGCTCTGAAACCGAGAAGGATTGTAGGGAGAGTAGAAGTCCAGTGAATGGTGGCATGAGCTCTGATAGCCGCCTTTAGCTGCCTGTGGAATCTTTCAACTTGACCATTTCCAGATGGGTGGTAAGGACTTGTGCGATGTCGAGCAGTACCTAGGAATTTTGCCAGGGCACCAAAAAGTGAAGCTTCAAATTGTGTGCCTTGGTCCGTTGTAATCCGAAGAGGAGGTCCGAATCTTGCGATCCATCCGGCGTAGAAGATTGAGGCCACTGACTTCGCTGTGATGTCCACCATAGGATAAGCCTCTGGCCACTTTGAAAAACGATCGACGCATGTGAGGCAGTATCGAAAACCTTCGGAAGGAGGTAGCGGACCAACTATATCCATGTGTACATGTTCGAACCTGGCGCTGGGTTGAATAAAAACTCCAAGCCTGCTTTGGGTATGACGTACAACCTTTGAACGTTGACAAGCCAGGCATTGCTGAACCCATGCTCTTACGTCTGACTTCATTCCTGGCCAGACATATCTCTCTCCCACTAGCTTGCCCGTAGCTCTAATCCCAGGATGTGAGATAGAATGCAGACTGTGGAATACCTTTTTTCTATCCACTTCCGGTACGAATGGTCGAATGCGGTCGTTGGTCGTGTCACAAAACAGCTCAACGACAGGATCGCCTATTGCTAAAGGTTGAAGTACTAGAGAAGATTTATCAGGGTGCAACAATAATTCTGACAGTTCTTTATCACTTTTTTGGTTTTTGGCCATTTCCTGGAAATCAATGTTTGACGGTGTTTCTATCGTTGCAATGTCTATCCTGGAGAGGGCGTCTGCAACCACGTTGTCAATTCCTTTCACATGCTGAATATCGGTGGAAAATTGACTGATATAATCCAAGTGGCGTAGCTGTCTTGGCGAGCATTTATCCTCCTTCTGTCTGAAAGCAAATGTGAGGGGTTTGTGGTCAGTAAAGATGGTAAATGGACGACCCTCCACCATATGTCTGAAATATTTCACAGCCATGTATGCAGCTAAGAGCTCCCTATCATAAGCACTGTAATTACGTTGGGATGGTGAGAGTTTCTTAGAATAAAATCCAAGTGGTTGCCACTCCTTGTCGATTTGTTGATGCAAGGCGGCGCCCATAGCTGTATCTGAGGCGTCCACCACAATTGCCAATGGTGCATTTAACACCGGGTGACAAAGAGTTGCTGCCTCCGCTAAATCCTGTTTACACTTCCTAAAGGCAGTTTCAGCTTCAACGGTCCAGTTTACTGTCGATTTGTCGTTCTTTTTGGAACCCTTAAGGTAATCATTAAGAATTGCTTGAGTTTGCGCAGCTCGAGGTATAAATCTTCGATAGAAGTTGATAATGGCCAAGAAACGACGTAACTCTTTCACCGTAACGGGTTGTGGAAAATTCGTAATTGCCTTTATCTTTTCAGGAAGGGGGGTAATTCCTTTAGAAGTCACAAAATGTCCCAGAAATTGTACTGAAGCTTTTCCTAAAACACATTTATTCACGTTTAGGGTAACTCCATATTCTGAAAGTCTCTGGAAGATCTGTTTCAAATGAGCTAAGTGTTCCTCTTCATCATTTGACGCAACCAGAACATCGTAAAAGTAAGGCACACAAAAGCTAAATTCACCCAAGACTTGGTGGATGAATCGCTGGAATGTTGCTGCAGCATTAGACAATCCGAATGGCATGAATAAGAACTCGAAAAGGCCAAACGGAGTTGTTACTGCAGTTTTAGGAACATCTTCTTTACGAACAGGAATATGATAATAAGCTCTAGCGAGATCCAAGGTAGAGAAAATGGTTTTCCCTTCTAAAACTTGAAAACAGTCTTGAATATGGGGTACAGGGTATCTGTCTGGAAGGGTGACACTATTCAGTCGACGAAAATCCCCACATGGTCGCCAATCTCCATTTTTCTTTGGAACCATATGTAGCGGGCTTGACCAACAGCTTTTGGACGGTTGACAAACTCCAGAAGCTACAAGAAATTCAAACTCCTGCTTCGCCGCTTTCAGTTTATCTGGTGGCAATCGTCTGGGTTTCGAGAAAACAGGTGGTCCCTTTGTTTGTATCCAATGTTCCACTTCGTGAACAACTTTATTTGGAGTAAAATTTGCTTTAATAAGCGTAGGAAATTCTGCTAGCAATTTGTGGAATTTAGAGTCCTCAATGATTGCTTTAACAGCAGTGCAATTTCCAGCAGATAAAGTTCCTTTTGTCTGCAAGGTGGTTAATGGATCTATCAAAACACCGTTCTTAATGTCCACAACAAGTCCAAAATGGCGTAAGAAATCGGCTCCGATAATTGGTTGTGACACAGCAGCAATTATGAAAGGCCAGTGGAAATCCCTTCTTAGTCCAAGATCAACTTTCAGCAGGCGTTGTCCGAAGGTTGGAATCACTGTCCCGTTTGCAGCAAACAGTTGCATTCGCGCAGCTTGGCTGCTTGGCTTATAGACAGTGTGAGGAACCACGGAGACATCCGCTCCAGTATCGATAAGATATCGTGAAGAAGATGTTTTATCTGCCAAATACAGACGGTGAATCGTCGTCTCGCCGTCACCCTTTTGATTGGATGACGGCTCTAGCGGTTTTCCGCATGGAAGGAACAGGGGGGTCGGCACTTCGTAGCTCTTTGTTGAAATCTTCTGTGGTACCAGCAGTGCGCTGAATTCTCCGTTTGTCTATTTCGGCTTGAAGAACGTTGTTTACTGCGGTTTCTTGAATAGCCACGTGGACGGGATTCTAGACGAGAGAGGCGGGTAGTTATTTCACTTAACACCGTCCGCAAATCTGGCGCATCTGCGGAAACCGCTACTGCGTTTACTGAGGAGGCACTAGTTGTTGCCATAATGCCATCTGCCATCTCGGCAAGCTTATCCAAATTGTCATTTGAAATCGCCAAAATTTGTTGCACGTTTGTCGGTAGTCTTTGCAAAAATAAAGATTTTAGCAAATCATCATTCATTTTCGTACCAGCCTTGCTCCTCATTTCCAATAGAAGTCGTGATGGGCGTCGGTCCCCGAGTTGCATTCCCGATATTAAGTCTCTTAGACGTTGCGATTCAGTATCCGCATATTGATCACACAGTCGTTTTTTAATCGCGGTGAAAGGATCCTCTGTCGGTGTATTAAGTATGATGTCACCGACCACGGCCAACTCCTCAGGTTGTAAGGCGGAGACCACATGGTGAAATTTTGTCAATTCGGTAGTGACTCCAGCTAGCGTGAATTGACTTTCCATCTGTTTAAACCATATCTCAGGGTTTGCCCTCCAAAATGGAGGTGGCTTTACAGCGACCCGTGCAATTTCTTGACTTTCGTTCTGCATGTCGTAGTTTAATCAAAATCCAAAACCGAGAAACCAAAAATAATACGGTATTTCCAGGAATAAACGATGATAAAAACAGAGGAGCATTCAAAAGTTGTTGAAAAAGCACAATACCATGGATGCAGTTCGGTAAAAAATTTTAACGAGCAGAAGATTAACTTGTTAAAAAATGTCCAAAGTCACCATTTATCGGGAAGTCTATGAATTAAACAATTCCAATTGAACTCAAACATACTATTTAATAATACTAAAGTTATTTACAGTTAGGTAAAAATCAAATATATCCAAAGCTTGAACTACATCAAAATTAAATAGCAAAACGAAAACATTGGAATTCTTTTGGCCGTTATTTATTTTGAATAATCTTAGCAGCTGTTGCCAACGCCACTAGTAGAAAGTACATGAGCTGAATCACTCAGTTTCTTCAGCCGTGCTTTAAATCTGCCGAATCACTCAGTTTCTTTCGCCGTGTGATTTTTCTCCTGTATCCATCCGCTTCGCGGCGGGACCACTACACTAGGAATTGAATTTAAAAGTTTGTTTTTTGTATTACTTTTTTTATTTATTTTCAATTTTTGGAAAAATCTAACTGAAATATTTCATAAAGATACCATACCACCTACACAGATTAATCTTATAAAGAAACAAATTTTATTTGACGTGAAATACTTTTAAATCTTCTAACAAAAAAGTAGGAAGTAAGTGTTTCAAAGTTTAAAAAATCAAATGCAGCTAAATATAAAATGTAGTACCTCATCTCAATATGCAGAGTATGCATAATTAATAACAATCTATTTTCAGTCATATTATTCTTAACTATTCATTCAAAAAATGGCAAATTGGACAAATTTTTTAATGAAGAGACTAAAATAATAATAAGCTAAAAAAATTACAAAATGTTCCCTAGTTACACAAATTAAAAGTCTCGATAACATATTATTAAATATGGTAGCAAAGTGACAAAATTAACCTGTAGTATGAATTAATGAATTCTAGTAATGCTCAATAAGCTGATTATGTAGGCAATCATATTTTTTTTTGAAATCTCAGAATAGCATATTTTCTTTAAGGATGCAGTAAATTCCCTGAAATATTGAATAATTGTGTGAATCGTCGTGGCCAACCAACTAAATAAGAATCTTCACTACAAAATTTACAGGATCAATTAATTAATCATAAAATTCGTTCTGCATAGCTACTTACAAACTTTTATTTATTATATGCTCACCATGGTACTACTCAGCTGTGTTGTATAGCTTTGGATTGTTTCAGCTTCGGTTTTATTTAGTTATTGTAACGTTGTCTTTTAAAGCAATAATAGGGCTATTTTAGGACAGATGTCATAATTCTGAACCGTGGTCAAATGGCGAGGATGTCGCCTGAGATGGCATAAACTTTCCAAATGTTCACAACAAACCAGAGGTAGTACATTTTTCTGCGGTGGATTTAACGAACACCAGACTTGCTTACGATGGTTTTTCGAGGGAATTGGATCTAAAAAAGGAAAATTTCTGGCTCCGAAGATAACCACCCGGCTATCAGGATCCCGGATAATTTCGAATTAATCATCCGAAGAAAAACTAATCCAGTGTCTATGAGCTAATTAATCCGCAGCATGCCGAAGATTTTTGAGAACACACAGGAAATTAAGGAATGGAATAAGATATATACCCTCAACAGATTCATTGTATCATACAGATGAAAAGATCACTTGTTTTTCTCATGGAAAATTCCTATGCCACCAATATCAGCATCGCAGTCAGGAAAGATTCTCATTTCAAGTGTTACAAATGTAAGGTAATCTTTCGATAAAAGTTCATGAATATAGGTAAATCGTTAGATGTAAAAAAATATTTTTTCCGATGAATCTTAAAAAGATACCACTTTTCTGATTTAATACTACTGTAATGTGATGAATGTTTGCACTGGCAATGAAATTTGAACTACATTTTCTACCATCACTGAGTGCTACATCATCAATTACCTTTAAAGAAATAAATCTTTCTTTATAACCTTTCAGAATGAAAAAAAAGTATTTATATATGTATGCGATTTCTACATATTTTCTAATATTCTTTGTTACCAATGTCAACAATTAAAACTTTGAGAATGCTTTTGAAGTCTCAAATTTTATTTGAAGAATTATGGAATGAGGTTTAATGGGGTCAAAATTTTAATTTACCAATTCTAAAATACCCACTTTAATGATAGTTTTTGATTATTTTTTTGTTTAAACTTCTTTTGAATTTTAAATATTTACTAGATTACTAAGTTTCATATCCTTCTTATGTACATAAAGAAAATAAGATGGATAAGTTACTTTTAATTAAGTACACACTGCCTATTAAAGATAAATTTAGAAAAAAAATGGCTTAGAAGATTAATTTATATTTCTAGGAAAGAGAAATAAATTAAAAGCTAAAAAAATGAAAATATTTAGATTCATTTAAAAAATAAAATTGTGTTTTCAAAAATTATACTTCAGAAGCATGCTTTTAAATCCTTTATGAAAAATTGCTTTGTAAACTGAAGACATTAAATAAATTTATTTTAAATTAAATTTAAACGTGGAATATTTATCTATGCCATTTATATAACTTAAGAAATAGTTATGTATATTTCTATTAAAAACTGTCAAATGGTAAAAAAAGAAGTCTTCTTATATTTTAGAGAAATATGGCTTTCTATGAAATTAACTTAATGCCACTTATAACCTATTATATCTATGTCTAATATATTTATTTTAAAGTCTATATATATATATATATATATATATATATATATATATAATATTTCAATCATAGATTGGAATTTAGACTTGGTATAATATATCATCGAATATATTTGTTTTCTCTTCTATTTTTATGAAATTAATTCCTTTTTAATGCAATTCATAAATTACAATAACAAAAATTAATCTATGAATAATAATTTTGAAATCTTGATATTGAATTTGTCATTAGCTAAGAATTAGTATCAAATCGCAATAAAAATTTCCTATGAGAAGTCCTTATCACTAAAAATATATATGAATGCTTTATTATTCATATTATGTCTAAACATTTTTTGTTATCATATTTATAATCTATATAGCCAACATAATACTGAAATTAGAAACATTATACATAACTCCATCAATTCCCAATTTTATGGACTAATAAGATTTCTATGAGAATTGGGAATAAGATTGTTCGAAAATATTTTTATGTTCGAGTGAAGTATTCATTCGAAAAAAAGTATTAAACAAATGCCACATACATTATTAAATCTCATGTCAGCGTTAAAACTAAATCGATGCCTATGGTTTATATTTAATGCAATATCTCTAGACGCAGAAAAGCGTAACTTCTTCCAGCGGCACAAATCAATGTCAGTCATTCTGAGGATTTCTACCAGCGTTTAAATGAAAGAATTGTTCCTTACTCACGAAAAAGGATCGCTGTCAATCACAAAGCTTTTCAATTATTTCTCGTAAGAAAAGTAATATAATCCATTGTTCCGATTCATTGATTGAAGTATTCTATAAAGGATTATATAAGAAGAAAAATAAACTGTACGCAATTTTGTAGCTTTATTTCCAACATATAAAGCAAAGTCATTACAGTCTGATTTAAAATTATTATATAAACTTCATAAAAAATTTAAGTTACAGGCAGGAAAGGGAAACACACACACACACACACACACACACACACACACACACACACACACACA
>JAOUZG010031916.1:4557028-4580409 GCA_026289955.1 Argiope argentata | reverse complement strand
TATATAACAAAACAAATTAATTAGATATTTTTAAAATATATAATTTAATTTTGTTCATAATTGTTATCATGTTGAAACTAGTGATATTTCAAAAACAAACAATAAGCCATTAAAAATTATATATGTAGTCATTATTTAGTTTTTACATAAATGCAATCAATATAATGTTTTGTTCTGATGTTTGATTTATTCTTAGATAATTAGAATATCATATCTTAGACGATACAAAAAAATTATAGAATAGGATGATTCAAACAGCGATAAGCGAATGAAAATTACAAATGCATTTATTGTATCTAGATCATAATTTTGAAATCGAATATAAATGTTTTACATTATATTTTGTTTTTTATTGTACCAAAAGAATATTTAATTTGGTTTCCATCGGAATAAAATAATTAGAGCAAATGGTATATGAAAAAAGCACACAAGTCAATTAACTTGACAGCAATTTTCTTTATATGCATTTAATATTGGAGTTAACACTTTTTAAAATATTCATTGAATTTTTAATGCCCCGTCTTACCTTTGGTATTTTTTTAAAATTTTTTGGTAATAAAAGTAAGTGTTTTTAAGCGTGCCTAATCACCTTGATTTTATAGTAATAATACTTTATTTTTAAGTTTCAAATTATATATCTCTTATTAATATTGTTTACATATTTCCGATCTCTGTTTAATTTGTGGATTTGAGAGTTTTCTGTCCAAATGCTCATATAAGGATATAGTTTTGAGGAAGGGGAATCTTTGAAAATTATAGCTGATATAGGGTTTTATTCAGAATTTATGGATACGTGACAAAGTAGACATTATTATATTATTCGATATATCCATATCTAGATGAAATTTGCAGTTAAATTAGAAGAAAATAAAAAAGTAAAATGGAATAAATTCATTAATTCATTATCATTTTCATTAGCATGTAAAATTTATTAGCGTTTTTAGAATTTATCTGTCTTGTTTAACTGTCTTAAACCCTGTTAATTTGAATATAAAAAATTATTCGTATTTTGTTATCTCTCAATAACTCAAAAATACTTATTTTTTAAAAAAAATCAGCAGTCTTCAGTTATTATGGTGGTTAACTTTGATATTTCTTGCTCAAACCTAAATATTAGTCCCAATTTTTGTTCCTAAATTGTTAGAATAAGTAATAATAAAAATTGGAGCACTTTCGAACAAATTTAGTGCGCTTGGAACATCTTTCATTGACGTTATTTATTGCTAATACCACATTATCTTACCCCCTCCCCCAACTCATAAATAAATTAATATAATGCTTTAAAATTTTGTATGTCACCTCCTATAGTGTTTATCTTAATGCCTGCAAAATTTCAAATTGCTAAGGGGAAATTTGCGAAAAATCATTTCAAAGGTCTCTGGTCGCCTAAAAGAATATGTAGAGAGTTTAATTTTTAATAAATATTTAAATGTATAATTCACGCGATATTAACAATCTAAGCATATTGTATTAGATATTCTGAATAAAATGGATTTTTCTTTTTAAAATTCCATGAATGATCATTTTTAATTAAATTCAATAAAAGCCAATATCAAAAAAATGTTGCTCCATTTCAGCCACCAGATTAATTGAAATTTATTTATTGATAATGCAATTGGTGTTGAAATTTCTCTGCCCAATTAAACTGATGCAAGTTAGATTGAAGAAGATATTTTAAAAATATATTAGATAGTGTTCTCAGTAAACAATCCAAAAATAATCTAGATATGATATGCCATTATCTTGCTTCAATGTCGTATCACAACTAAATTATTTATTTATTTATTATTTAAATTTAGTTTACGATAACTGAGTATTCAAATCATAGTTGATCAATTATTCATATATTTTCAGGATAAAAAAATATTAATTTATTTCGGAAATTAAGAAACATGTTCCACTCAAATAACTTTTTTAATCTGTTTATACATTTTCTATTGATAAAATTGTAACAAATAAAAGCAGAAGCTACACATATTCAGCTTCCAATAAAACCATAGGATGTATTGTAAAGTAGAAAAAAGATCTTACTTTTATCGTAAATAATTCATCTTTTAGAACATTAATCAAAGCTAATATTGATCTTTTTGAAGATAAGTGATAAAAGATGTTCCATTGGAATAAATGGCTGTCCTCATCAATTCGAATACTGTCGTTGGTTTCTGAATACAGAGCGCTATTTATCATTTTCCTTTACCTTTCTTTTTACTACATAAACATCTGATAAGAAGAGGATGGCTTCTAAAAGTTTGCTACTCTCAATAGTTTGATTTTACTGATATCGTATGGATGGCATGGTGTGCAGTTAAATATTCTTGTTATCGAAAAGGGATTGATATTCTATAAAAGTTAACTTCAAGACAGTACTCATTCATTTCAGAATTTAACTGCTTCATTTTAATCACATTATGATAAATAAACCACTGATAATTGAATAAAGTTTTTGATTAATTATAATTAAATTGCAGATAAAAAATAAAATAAACATTCCGCAAAATATAAAATAATCTCAATATTTCTTTAGTTTCATGGTTAAACATTAACCATTATTCCTTAAAGCTATGCTTTTCACAATCAATTATATATTACCGCAAAAAGAATGTTAGCACATAGTTGGAAAGTTTCAGGCGTAAAGTAAGCCCTTGCAAAGCGCAAGTTTGGGGGTTTCGAATCCCAACCATGTAGCATTACCTTAAAAGTTGAATTTGTTGTTATACCTCTGTTAAAGCTTTTAGAATTTCCATAACCTTCTAGTCAATTCTAGAATAGTCTATAATGGTATAGATTCAAGCAGTGGAATCAATTCTTCGCCTGCTTGTTACCAGTTACTCTGTGCTAATAACCTTGATATAGTGTAACTTTTTGACTTGTTATTCTTTGGATCTTCGTTACAGTATAACAAAAAACAAGGTGTCTTTTTTTTCAAAAAAAAAAAAGATTTATACAATTTTTTTCCTGGTATCGAATTTAGATAATATTTAATGTTAATAGCAGTTGTAATTAGCAGTTTGTAACTCTAGTTTTAGTGATAAAGTTCCCTCAATGAAATTGATCAGCATATTAATTATGAATTAACTGAATTGCAAATAAAATAAGCGAGGAAAATTCAGCTGGTAAACTTAAACTTACAAAATCGAATTTATCCATATACTTCTTAAGTGGTTAGAATAATTTGAAATATATTTTGTTTGATTACGAAAAAAAATCTCTTGGAAGTTCTTTTGAATCCATCAATGTATAGTGAAGTTATGACAACTAAAAGAGTCATTAAATTTTATTTTAATGATATAATTTTTAAAATATTCTTTTTAGCAAAAAAAACATATTTTTCCGAGAACTATTATTAAGATTTAGAAATACATTGCTGAGTTTTGAAATGATGATCTATCACTAAACAATTTCCAAGTGTCAAATTATTAGTTTAAAATCGGATAATTTTATTTCTTTAAAAAAATTTCTCAAAAATTTATTGGATCATGATATCCGAGTGCTGTTAAACATTCAGAGGTCTGTTCATCTGTCTTCTAACCTTTGTAACAGTACATTCCTTTTTTAAAAAAAATTCATTTTATAAACTACATAAACATTAAACACTATCCTTATTGATATATCAAATTTGAAAAATAATTACTGCGAAATTTTATGAAATAATGAAAATCATTTTAATTTAAGGAAAAATATTTTTTATTGATAATTAAGTAAAAAATATCTTTTTTAAAAAATTGTTAAAATTTGAGAAAAATTTATTGGTTTTATTAATTTGATATCATTAAAAAGACTATATATTGAAGTTTTGAAAAAGGGGTAAAAATCATTTTGACGAAATAGCATTTTTAGAATGTATGGAAGATAATCCCTGATAGATAGCTTGAATGTAAAGCTCTATAGTTTCAGAAACTGACATTAGAGATGTACATTCGTACTCCCCAAAAAAGATATGGAACTTTTTTCGGCACTAAACAGTAAGTAGTTAAATGCACAAAGTACCAACACACATAGATCCATCTTTATTATTAGAAGATGTAGAGAATGTAATGACTGAATGTAGAATATTCAAATAGCGCTTGTAAAAATAAAAATGTCTTAAAATTTCTTAGGCACAGATTTTTTGAAGCATGTAGTTTGCAGAAAACATTTTTAGTATTTTTTTTCATCACTCAAAAATATGTTTCAAATCATACAATTATCATGTACTAATATTAACCTTAGTAAAATTTTGCATTTTTATTCACATTTGTGCACATTTTTTTTCTTTTAAAATTCTGAAATAGGATTGAAATCATATCAAAAGCATTTGAACATTTTTGAAAACATAAAAAAATACATAATATCAGCATATACACAGGATTTCCGTAAACTAAATATTCTATAACAACATTATGGGAAAAAAGGAAATCATTCATTGATTACATCGCAATACTGAAGTAAAGATTTCATTATTCAATTATTGAAAACTTTCTTTATAAATGCCATTTTTGAATTTAAAAAGTTTCATTTAAAATATTCTTAACATCAGAGATCTTAATCTTATTTTGAACTTGCCTTATTATAATTTAATAATATGCAATTAAATATCCATAAGATATTTGTGCTCCTTTTGTAATTATTAATAAAAATTAATGTCAGACTCCTGCCCTCGGATGCTCATGAGTTTATAGTACTCTCAGAGGCTACTGCACGCCTTTTTCCGTTGTAAACTGGGGCACGAAATCAATACCAATGAAAATTAATTGAAATTCAACAGATAAAATATTTTTTTTTCTAACAAAATTACGAATATTATATAAGATAGCTAAAAATAATTTTATCAAAAAAAAGTAAGTTTATCGTAGGTTTTCCAATTTCTTTTAATTCATGCCTTTTTGTGTTTCTCGATTGCTTCGGAATTTTTAGATTTTTTTTTTACTTTAAAAAATGAAATTCTTGTTAATATTATAATATTAATCTTGAATTAAGAAAAATATAAGTAAATTATTTCTCCTAAAGCAGAATCCAAAAAACCAATAAACTCCACGCGCTTTTTTCTGCAATTTTAAAAGCTTTATAAAAAGCTATTAGAGCAAATTTTTATTTCATTTTATTCCTCAAAATCGTTATCAGATTTAAGTTCCATTACTTAATGTATCAGTTACTAATGTTCAATTGAGAAGCGTAAAAATGAAGCTTTTAAAGAGCTGAAGCATTTATGCACTTATTTAAAGTGATATATGGCAAATTGAAAGCGAAATTTCCAATTGTTTTATTGATAAACAAGTATTGTCATAAATTTTTTTATAAATTTATTTCTTTAAAATATTTGTTATCTCTTAATTTGTGTTAGTTATATTCCTTACTTATTTAAGATTAAAAAATATACTTAATATTTGCTTCCCTAAAAACTTTTTATAAATAGCTTTATATTTTTAGAAGTCAAATGTCAGAATTATTTTTACAGTATTAATACATCCAAAAGAACAATAAACAAATAAGAAAATAATTTTGCTTAGTAGTAAGCTGTTGGAAAAGCTATCATGAAACCTTCTGCCTAAATATTTAATATTTAAATGCAGATTATTTTATTTCACCTTGGAGTGTTGATGCTACTTACCAGAAACTTTTTGTATGGTCTCAATACTTTTAATATTTTGCCTGCTGTTATATATGACAACTCAGCTCTGCATTGCACTTTCAACAATTGTTTGTTATACAAAAAAAAAAGAAGTTCTAAGTATATAACATAATATTTTTTAACCATCACATCCATTTTAAAAAACAAACTCTGATCTTCCTAAGAGTTATTATAGAAATCGGTTTGTATTGTATTTCTAAAAATAAATTTTTTTACATTGATAATTTGTTTTCTTGCTGGTTAATTTAAATTCCACAAAATAATCTAAAATATTTGTAAAATAATTAACAATACAGAAATTAGTATTTCTGTATTGTCGACAAATATATTAAAGTATATATATATATATATATATATATATATACAGAAGTGACAAAAGTCATGGGATGACTGTTAATATCGTGTCGGTCCTCCTTTTACCCGCCGAAGTACAGCAACTCGACGTGTAATGGAGTCCACAAGTCGTTGGAAGTCCTTTGCAGGAATATTGAGTCATGCTGTCATTATAGACGTTCATAATTGTGAAAGTGTGGGTGGTGCAGGAGTTTGGGCACGAACAGACCTTTCGATGATGTTCCATAAATGTTCGATGGGATTCATATAGGGCGATAAAGGTGGCCAGATCATGCGCTGGAATTGTCCGGAATGTTCTTCAAACCAATCGCGAACAGTTCTGGCCCGGTGACATGGCGCATTGTCATTCATAAAAATCCCATCATTGTATGGGTACGTGAAGTCCATGAATGGCTGCAAGTGATCTGCAAGCAGCTGAACATAACCATTTCCACCAGAGGACACCAGTTACACCAGAGGACCGAGTCCATGCCATGTAAAAACAGCCCACGCCATTATGCAGCCACCACCAGCTTGAACAAAGCCTTGCTGACAGTTTGGGTCCATGGCTTCGTGGGGTCTGCGCCACAATCGAACTCTACCAACAGCTCGTAACAACTGAAATCGTGACTCATCTGAACACGCCACGGTTTTCCACTGGTCTAGGGACCAATCGATATGCTCACGAGCCCAGGAGAGTCGCTGCAGGCGATGTCGTACTGACAGTAAAGGCACTCGAGTTGGTCTTCTGCTGCCATAGCCCAAGTAAGACAAATTTCACCGCACAGCCCAATCGGACACTCCCCTCGTACGTCCCACATTGATTCCTGCAGTTATTTGATGAAGTGTTGCGTGTCCATTAACTTTGAACATTCTAAACAGACGTCGGTGGTCTCGGTCGTTAAATGCAGGTGGTCGTCCACTGAGCTGTCCATTATGGGATGGGATGCCTGAAATTTCATATTCTCGGCACACTCTCTACTGTGGATCTCAGAATGTTGAATTCACTAAAGATATCCGCAATGGAATGACCCATGCCTCTAGCTCCAACTAACATTCCACGTTCAAAGTCTGTTACTTCTCGTCGTGCCGCCATAAATCACGAAAAACCTGTTCACATGAATAACTTGAACACAAATGAAAGCTCTGGAAAACGAACCGCGCATTTATACTTTTTCGCTGCGATACTACTGTCATCGGAATATTTGCATATTGCTATACCATGAATTTTGTCTTTTCTATATATATATATATACATATACATACATATATATATATATATATATAGATAGATAGATATAGATATAGATATAGATATATATAATGTAAAGAAAATAAATGTATTACAGATATTTCAAACATATTATTACACTGCTTAATTTGAAAAGAAGAATACTTGGGTATAGAAAATTACAGTTATGCCTATCTAAGTAGGTCAAGATATATATGGAAAACAATGTCAAAAGTTTTGATAAAGTTGGATTTTTTATTGGAATAAATTGAAAGTAAAATATAAAAAGTATTTTCAGGAAACTGCTCTTTTCGGATAGAATGGTAACAAAATAATATTTTTAGAAAATAATATTTGGTAATATTTTATTATAAGCACTAATTTAATTTTAATTTGTATTTTTGTGGAGTTTTTTTTTATTTTAAATGTTAATTATTAAATTTTATTTTGATAAAAGTGTGATTTGCTGATGTGGATGAAAATAAAGTAAATATTTTATTATAATGAAAACTAACAGAAAACCTTTTTTTAAGGTAACCTGTTATTTGTATAAAAACTATTCATTATAAAAAATTTTAAATAAGCATTTTAAATAAGAATGAGATTATTTAAATAAGCATTTAAAATAAGCATATTATTTTTTAAATAAGAATAAGATTATTTAAATAAGCATAACATTATTTTAATGATAACAATGATATATTTTTTTGCTCAATTGTTGTCTTGAAAATTGTAAAAAAGAACTATCCATGAGTAATTGTTTTTCTCAAATCAATTTATTAACCATGTTGGCGGAGTTTTTTTTAAATATGCTTATATTTAACTCGCTATTAAATATCCTCCTATCTTGCGATATTTTATTAGAAATTGACCGGTATTTGCAAAATGAGCTGTTATAATGACATGAAGGAGCTACTGATTAAAACTAGATGTACTAATTTGTTCAAAAAAACATCAGTATTTTAAGAAACCTTTAAATTTATTTAATGTTTTATACATCAGCTATAAGCATTCATTTAATATTTTAATATATTAGTTATAAGCATTTCTTAAAATTTGAATGCAAAAATCAATCAATTTAAAAAAAAACCTGAATGATATTATTCTTATAAATTTCAAAATAGATATTGTGCTATCATTAAATATATTTATCCAAAAAGAATTTAATTAATATATACATATTAAATATTTACATATTAAACGAATTTAGCAAATTTGGGTCGCATTTTACTGGGACCTACTTAATAAGCGGAGACTTTTCTTTGCTAAAGTAGTAACCTTCTAATTTTGTTGATATTTATATAACATATAAATGTATGTCACCAATTCCTAGGAAAATATATATATTAGCACTAGAATGTTAGGAGGTGACATCTTAAACGTAAACCAATTTTAAATGTTTGTAAAGCTTTCTTCATACTTATTTTTCTATACTTTATATGTTTGATATTTTCTTTCTTTTCTTAATTATTCATAAGTAACAGAATTATTATAAATGGTATGTCGCAAAACTATTGCAAATACTTCCTCAATATTGCGTATATCTATGTTAGAGATTAATGGGAATGTCATTGTGTATAACTATAGATGCAAATACGTAGTTATACACAATAGCATGCGTAAAACTGCAGGCTGCTGAATAAAATTCATGACCAATACTATACTTACATTATATTTTTGATTGAACTTGAAATAAAATTTAGCAAATATAAATTGCTAATTTTTGAATTTTCCTTCTTAAAACATCATTACTGATTTCCATGTATAAGAAAGACAAACACGTTTGCATGATAAAATTCAAAATTTTTAAGAAATTTAATTCCATTTAAGTGAATATAGATTTAGAAATTAAAAAAAAATTCTCATTGTTCGTACTGATTGAAATAAAAAAAATTTTTACTACTTTTTATACAGATTTTTTCACGCACGCCATTGATAATATGTTGAACTATAAAATTAATAATTTAACCTTGAAAATAAAAAAAGATAAGAGGAATATTTTATGTGCATGAGATTTAATTCAATTTTATTTAAACACGGAAATACTTGATCTCTTTTTTTTAGCTTAATTAAATTCTCCAATGGGATACATTAATATACATTTAATAATTAATGTATCCACTAATTTCCATTTAAATGAAAAGCATGTTATTAAATTTGTAGCAAAATGCAAAATTTATGATATCAAGGATATTAATATAAAACTTCGTTCCTTACTTCATATAATACAAATACATATTTCAAACCTATACAGATTTCCAAAGCACACAACATATAAATAAAGACCCAAGTTATTTTGACATAATATATTTAAATAATAAGCAATTCAACTGCAAAAATTAAATTTCCAAATTTTCATTTAATAAATATAGTTAATTACTAACTCATGTAGAAATAATAAAGAAAAATATTAAAAGGTATTAAGAAGAAATATAATTAATAAAATTTAGCTCTTAATATTCTTTTTTTTTTCAAAACTAAAAAAAAACTCTTCTGCTTTTCCTCCATTTTTTTAAACTTTATAAAGGAAAAAAATAGAAAATTGTATTAGAATCAAAGAAAAATTAATGAATAAGTGCGATTAATTTTTTTCAATGGCTGAGTTTGCCAACTTATTTCTAAGGAAATAAAAAAGAGATCAACTTCTCTGAACAGCTTATTCTTAATTTACAAGCTCTGTGTTCATCCTCCAAAAGTGGTAATTGGAATTGCGTTTCATTTTTTAATCTTAATTTTTCTCAACAGCAGATTTTATTTATTGAGGAATTACCACAAGAATTCAGATACAAATAGGGCTCATTATCAACGTCCGATTGACACAAGATGTTCTCCTCAAGATTTAAGATAATATTGTTCATTATTGCCTCTCCTGAGATAATTATGAAGTTCTCTTGTCTAACTGACATTTTTCATGCTTTCAATTTCGAAAATTAGTATTTATCTTTCCAAAAAATTCTTACATTATTAATTCCTCTTTTTTCCTCTAGAATCATTCAAAAATTAAATCTGGTTTCCAAATGGCCGTGTGATGATGAAGAGAATTAAGAAGGAATTTCAAAGTCTTGAAAGAATAATTTTTACATACTTAGAAACAGCTCTTTTCTTCATTTAAAACGAGTAAGTGTCGGAATAAATAAAAGTTAGATTTATAATAGCGATAAAGGCTGAGTTTTATTTTTATGTTTTGAAGTTAATTGCATTGAAATATTGCCATATGAGAGCAATATGAGGTGCATACATTTAATTTATTCTACTTTATTGAAAAATATACTTTAAAAACTAATATTTACCTGGTAGTATAATGAATCAGTTTCGATAAATTATACTTATATTAATTTAAATCTCTACTTAGAGTATAGCAGAAGCATAAATATTTTGGTTTTGATAAGAAGTAAAATGTATTTTAAAGAAACTAGAAACCCATTAATAAATTGATTTATTAGATTTATTAGATTTCAAAAGAAACTTTGATAATTAATTAAAAACCTTTACGACCAGACTTTTTTAAGCAAATGTAAGAGGACCTTAAAAATGCTTTTATAATAAAAATACATATTCAGGAACATATTTACTTTTCCTAGTATGTCAGATAACTCATGAGTTTTATTTTAAAAAATAATATTCAATCACAAGACATTGAGGAACTATTACATAAGATATTTATATATTGAAAAAACAAAAATTTGGTTTTAGTTTGAAAAGGTATAACATAATATTTGAATATTGGTATAGATAGATATCCACATATAATAGATAAGATAATGGCTGTAGATTTGAAAAAAAAACTGTTTACAAGATGATAATTGGTCAATTAATGCTGATAATCCTCAGAGTGACATAATATTAAACTTTCCCTTTGAAAGTCATAACCACTAGAATTGGTTTATAACTAATTAATAAATAATGATAAAACTAACTTTGTTGTTGTTACTTATCCCCCTTGTATTAAACTCTAGTTCAAACCTAGTCCAAGACCGAGAAATGAGGGATGCTGTAGCTTCTAACGGTAAAAGTCCCTTAGCATCCAAGAACAGAAGTTTAAGTTCATATGATGGCACACACAATCGCGTGCACAGCCCTTTTTTAAGGGGGAGAGATTCTTTCCTGCACCTCAAAGATAGAACACAAGATAAAGAAAAATAATGCCGGAACTAGGCTTCGAATTCAGAAGCCAAGATCACGGGAAGACGCGCTGCCTTTAGTCCAGAATACTGGTTAAAAGTAATGTAGAGCCCAGAGCTAATGGTAGACTGCTTCCGACTAATTTATGTCTGATTAGATAATACAACATATTTAGAATATTTTGTGGCTGAATAAAAACCCCAATTTCTATACCAGCTCAATCAACCAATATAGACGTGTATAAATCAACCTAAAAATATCCTTTGAAAAGCAATTATTATATGAAGGACATTTACGTAATAATATTTGATAAAACTGTTGTAGTGACAATCGAACACTGTTTTCTCTAAGAAAGTTATGACTAGAATTCATGACATCCTTGCTAACAAAAGAAGAACTACTTATAGTATGTACACTTTTAAAAGCATCAGGTGTATTTTTCTTATTTATTTGGACAGTCATTGGAAAATTCAAGTATAGTAAAAAGAAAACAGACCCATGAATTTCTGCTAATATTACATGAAACTGTTCATAAATCCAACTTTTTCTAATATTAATTAAATTAAAGGTGTGTTCAATAGTATAATGTTGTAGAGAGCAGATAGAACGCGACGATTTTACAAAATATATCATCAAAATGTAATAAATCATGTATTTATAATCACATATTAATGAAATTGGCATTTATAAACAATTATTGTACCTTCTGAATCCTTCTCTTTTTTAAAAAAAGAGACCCTCCCCCGAAAAGATAACCGGTAATTGATAACAGTTATATTTAAGGAGGTTAACAAATTTTTAAACAAAACAAGAAAAAACTGTTTTTAGAATTGCTTCAATAATTTATTTTATTTCTGGAAAATTCGTTAAATCAAGCTTTGGAACGCTTAACAGTCATAAAGGTTGAGAGAATTTTTTTTAATTCTCGAATATTAGGAATATGATAATAATCGGGAATAGTTTAAGGAATGACAATCGTTAAATATTCGATATTCATTCCTTTCTTCGAAACTCCATGTATAAAGTATCTATGGTCCGAATATATATTAAATTTTATAAGTGATTTGAATTACTGACTTGGAAATTTCTTTTCTAATTACCTTAATCTTTTTGAAGAATAAACATCGAAATTTGAAGTGCCCTTTTTCAAAAATATTAATGCATTGTGCAATGCTATGGCATATTTATTGATTACTTTGAATGTAATTTAAGAAATAATTTGTTTATTATTTTATTATAAATAAATTTAATTACAATTAACATGTTTTTAATTTTTATGTAGTCATCTTGTATGCCTTTACATGGATAATGGCGAAACTAATTATGCTTAGTTTTTGAATTACTTATAAGAAGATATAGTAAAATTATAGAAACATAAAATTGACAAAGATATGCATTTGTTTTGTGATGTCTATAAAGTACATTAAGCTTTTTTTTATGTCTGATATTAGAATAATAATTTAAAGGTAGGGTATTGATTTTCTGCCGTTAAAAGGAAATTCTACAAATATCCTTAAATTAAAAGAAAATCGTCAAAAATATATAATATTTTCAAAGTTTTGTATATGATTTAGAGTTGCCTAATGATTAAAAAGTGTGTTCTATTTTATCATGATATTTATATTTTGAGAAACTTTTTGCAAGTACAAAATAGTTCACAAAACCTTAAATCCCCAGATTTTCTAGTATCTATCTCATTATTCTTTAAGAATCTGTATAAATAAAACCAAATTGAAATAATGATGTGAAGCAAAATATTTGTTTTCTAATTGATATTAAAGATTTGTTGAAAATCGAAGGATAGAGAAAAATAAATTTCGTTTTCAAAGATGATAGTCACAATAAGGCAATCATTTGCAGTTTGTGGAGCTATAGAAAAAAAATGCAGGTTTTTTTTAATTTGTCATATTGCAGCAAAAAGAAAAATGTAATTTCGAAAAATCTGAAAATATTATAAGGCAACTCTAAAGTTATAAATTGAATCTCTGTGTTTGTGAAGAAATCAGAATATTATTCTATCTCATTTTATAAAATCCCAAATGTTTACCCACAACCTGAATATTTTTTTTGAAATTCCATTGGCTTCTTCATCAATCTCAGCTTTCTTTTTATATGTGCCAATATTTTCGTAAAAGAGGACGAAACCATTCTTCAAAAGCTTATCTGAATAAGGGAAGATACAGCTCAGGCAGATGCAGAGAAAAAAGTCCCGAAGATACTTGGCAACTATAAGACAATTCTCTTTTATTTCAAAATGGATATTTCTGATATTTACTCGGCACTTATGTTTTGACTTCTTATGCTAATCATTTTTCCACATACGTTTTTAATTTTGAATATTGCATTGTATATTTTCATAGGTTTCTTTCTTTTTTGTGCTATTATTTTTGTATTTTTATAGTATTTTTATATGTGATGGGAGGGCACCACAAATATTATTATTTAAGAATTGAAATTACTACAGTTTAAATTTAATTAACGCCAATCTATAGTTGATATTAATATAAATTGCTTTTGAGTAATTTCCTTTTAAAGGCGTTAATATTTAATTTAAACCTTATATATATATATATATATATATATATATATATATGTACTTGCACTTATATATAAAACCTGTAGAGTTAATTTTTGCATTGCTATTTGCGTTTTTATTATTTTGCGCTAGATTGTCAAAACTTTCCAAGATTAATTAAATCATGAAAATTATGAGTGATTTTTTTATCATTATTTCTCAAAAAAATGAATGGACAATCTAATATTCGTGACTTAGAGAGTTAAGGTAAGTTATTTTTGAGAAAATTCAAATCCATAGAATACCGATCAACAGTTTATTATATTTATTCGAAGCATCGTATAATGTGAATTTGATTGCGTTCTGATTTATTAGGCAATAAAACAGAACTGATCTTTCAGAAATGGAAAACAATCGCTGGGTAATTTTATCAAATAATGAAAGTAGTAGTATTTTATCTTCTTGAGTATGATATATATCTTAATATATATATTTTTTACAAGAATTATTTTTTTGAGAATTAACCGCATGTCTTCGCGTGATTCAAGAAAGTTCTTAATATTCTTTGTCACATTCTACCATTTCCCGCGAGAGCCACGTCCAGTCTAAAATTGACGCTCCGGCTTTCCGAGAAAGTTTTCCCTTTCTTAACTTCAGGGGATACTCAAACTGAAAATTTTAATTCCCTAAAGAATACGCCATCATTTTCGTCTGTAGCATGTAGTATACAGTGTATCTGATTTCTTCCATTAGGAAAATTGTTCGCTGATTTAGACGACGAAAATTTCTTATCACAAAGACCGGCCTCTTATTAAACTTTATAATTATAACAAAGGGTGATCTTCCTTTAAATGGAATATTGAGACTAAAGTTCAAATTTATGTCTTAAAAATTAGTTAAATTTTCTAAATGAATAATTCTTTATATATATTATGACGCAAAATATGTTCAAGTTTATAAGAAGCTGCAAATAGAATTTTACAAATTCAACTGAATTTTAATATCATTCTAAAAATGGGAAAGTAATATTTGGAGGAAAAAATAGGGAGAACTTGGATTTGGAAAATTGGGGAAATTTGGAGAAATAGAAGAGAAGTTAGAGATAAATAGAAGAGAAGATAGAGATAAAAGAAAATATAAAAGGAAATGGAAATCTGAAGAAAACCATCTGCAGCACTTTGGAACATAAGACAATTTATAAAAGGAAATATTAAATTCAAAATAAGAATTTTTAACTGTAATTCAATAATACATATTGATTAAAGAAAGCATAATAATGAAAAAGTCCGTAACATTAATTAAAAACAATCAAGATAGAACAATCCTAAATTATTATTTAAAAATTATAAGAAAAACTTTCAAATACTTAGTGTTGCTGTAATTTTTTGCTAATTGGTGTTTTGCTAAAGTATTATTATCAATTTAGATTGTATACTTGCTAAAGTAAATATTGTAATAGTATGAAAAATATTTAAAAAGAAAATTTGAAACAAAAAGTCGAATAATTAAATACATAAAATTAAATAACTCATATTTTTTTCTTTATAATACTAAAACACATTCATATTAAATAAATTAAAAAGAAATCAGCTAATGTATTAGATACAATTTTAACATTTAATTTAAATTTTTAATCAAAAAAGGGCTGAATCAACTTCACGTTAAAAGTAATTATAATTAAAATGTTTATGTAAAGTTCTAATTAAATAAACTGAAAACATCCCCAGTAGAAATATATCTCATCCATACATAATAACTGAATTTAAATTTTACTAGACATAATTTTTTCTAATTAAAAATAATTAAATCATATATTTAATTATGTAAATATAATTTAGTTTGAAATCAACAATTATGAGCGTAAAAATTCAAGTTTTCTTTTATCGAGAAGGAAATTATTTAATTTGATTCTAAGTAAATCGACAATATTTCTTAAAATAGTACCTGAATTCAGTAGCATCACGTGCCTAAATTCATAAATTTAATCGAAAGGAATTTTTGATGAAGCCTATTTTTCTATACTTCAAATAAAATTAAAACTGGGATCCAAAATTATTAATTGCCTATATCTGTTCACATTAGTTCATTTTCATGGAAGAATTTAATTCTTTAAGATGCGACGGCTCTCCACTGCAGAGCAGTTTCAGTGCTAAACAGTCCTTCAGTATTTTTATTATAAAAGATGCGTCTTTGATATTTTAAAAAGTGGTGATGGGAGGACACCGCAAATTGCTAACTTTTGGGATTTTCCCCAAAAATATAAAATCCCAAACCCTAATTTTGGGGATTTTATATTTTTAAGTGTTGGCAACAACGATTATTTTTGTTTGTATATAAATAATTTGTGATTTTTCTTTCGTTGGATGAGAAAATAAAACGAATACGAAATGAAACGAAGGAGTGCTTCAACATGTCTAAGAATGCGAAAATTTAAATCTCAGTTATTTAACTGGATAAAATTTGTCATTATAAAGTGACATTAAAAAGAATATTATTGCGTTTTTTGTATTATAAAGGAAGATTCGCATGGAATTTAGATGTATGAACACCTTTAAGTGATAATTTGAAAAACAAGATTATTGAAATATGATTTATTTTCGATATAAAATTGCAAATATGCCTCAAATTTGGAATCCAGGCAATCCAAAGAAGGCAGATCAAAATTTTTAAATACTAAACATACATAATTAAGCATACACTTTTTGCACACATTTGTTCTTAAAATTTATACAAGCTAAGAATGAAGTATAGTACGTTATGCAAGAATAATAAAAAAAATCAAAAGGACAGTTATAGTATTATTATTAATTACCTTTCATAGTAAATATCTTTAGTGTGTTACCAAGAGATAAAAGATATAAAGTTCTGACATTATATTGACAACTATTAATTATATTGACAACTATTAATTTTCGTCGTTATTATTAATTATGTTAGCATATTTTTGGTTAATTCTATATAAACATATTTTTGATTAATCATATATTAACATATTTTTGATTAATCATATATAAACATATTTTTGACTAATTGTTTTAAACTATTTTATTTAAAATGTTAATTTTCAAACAATTGAAGCTATATTTACTTATTTTTAATACATTCATTTAATAATTATTACTGAATGAATTATTTATATAATATTAAGTACAAAATGTAATTTTTAAATCTGTTAGGTACCTTTTCCTTCGATATCTCAAAACAAATACTTTAAACTTTCAGCAGAATATCAGATTTTGAATTAATTTTCGAAAAATGTTCGATCTGTGTACATTTCGAGAAGAGATACAAAAGTTTTGAAAAAAGTTACTCTTATTTGATTTTAAAATGTGCCACATTTTCATTTATGAATCGGTATCATTTTAAAAATAAGTCTGAACGAAGACGAATGTTTGGTTTATGCTGGATTGGAACTTTTAAATCCAGACCTAGTAAATAATGCATCCCGAAAAGATGTTTGTATAGAAATATCAGAGATTCCGGGACGCTTTTCGTTTATGCTTACCACGAAGTGAATCAAGTAAATACGGAGCTTCATATGTAAGAGGCCTTCTAAAGTGTACTGCTTCAGACACAAATATCTAAGGAAAGAGTTTCAGAAAGAAATGGTTTTATTCTGGCAAAAAAAATTTTTTTTTAAAAAATGTTAAATTTTCTGCAATGATTTTTCGTAACATTTCATTATTTAAGGCTTGATCATTGTCGTACTGAAATACTTATATTTGGGGGAATTTTTTTTTTTTTTTTGCATTTTTATGAAAACTGCTTTCATAAATTTCTTCAGAGTAACGTTTACTTTGCCCTCAAAATAAATCAGCGGGTTGGAAAGCTAAGCTTAAAAAAACTATTAGCATGAAATCCCCAAGATTGTTATGTTTCTGAATCCAATAAAATATTTGAAGTTTTACTTATGGTCATCCGTTTAAAATTTAGCATCTTTATAATCCAAGTATTTCAAATTTAAGACAGTAATTGAAATCTTAGTAATTTGTCCCACAATTACTCATTTACCTCTATTTACTCATTTACCTCTATTACTCATTTACCTCTCTGTATTGTGAAATAGAGGTAAATTGCTCATTTATCTCTATTTCAAAAAAACAGAGTCTCCAGTTTTATAAAATTCATTTTTGTTTAACAAAATTTTAATATTTTAATCATTAATTTTTAAAAAGAAAAACATAATTCTATACATAAAATTTCATGAGATATTCTAATTTTCAATTATTTTTCATGATATTTAAAATATATACCATCTCCCTTGCAAGATTGATGAATTTTCTAATGTGTAACATTTTTAAATGTTTTATAATAGAAATATACAAATTAAAAATATATTATTCTGATAATATAAATCTGAAAAATCGTTTTGAAAAAGGCAAAAGTATCATCATATAACTCGATTCTATACCCTACTTAACTTTAGACAGTCGTAACAAAGCCTTATAAGCCCGAAAGAAGTTATTTCTCTCCAAGTGTAAAGAATATACCCACACTGCATTTATCGACCATTTCTTGTATGTCTGTAATTTTGGAATGTAATTAATTTATTAATATTTTTCTTAAAGAGTTTAAGTAATTTTTTAAGAAACTTATTAATAAATTTATATATATATATAAATATATATATACCAGAAATATTTACCAGAAAACAGATTAAATTTTAATACATCAAAATATTAATGCGTTTTTCCAAATTTAATTTAGCAACAATTATGGACACTAACATAAGTGTCTTCTTACAGACAAACATTCATAATTGAATTCCCTAAAAGTTATTTAATATTTCGGGAAGACGAATGAATTTAACTGATTCAAATTATTAATAGAAACTGTAGTTCGTGTTAATAAAACTTTAAACTATATATGTCTATGATGACTCCGAATATAGCAATTTATAAGAAGGATAAGACATTCTGAGTGATAGTCATTGTCATGTAGGACAGCTTATTAGGGTTTTTTTTCTTACGTCAATTTTTAAATAATTATATTATATAGTTTGATTGTTGTTGTTGTGACTAATGGCACTTGCCGCGGACAAGCCCCGCAAATACATCAGCAGATTTTAAACCGGTGATATACGTCTCTAGTTTTGTAAGTAGCGCCATCTAGGGCCAAGAGAACGACTTAGCTACACACACGTCGCAACCCTTTTTAGGGGATGGCCTTCATTCATGCAAATTCATTCATACATCTCAGATCGTAATTTAGACCTGAAACAGAGAACGATCTCCTCTGACCCAGTACCCCCAGTGATATTACTCTCGATATGGAGGACTTTGCGACCACGAACAGATTTAACGAGCGCCAATCGCCATATACTCGGGGAAAATTTTGGCCGTTGAGCTTCGAACCCGTAACCTAAGGAGTACGAGTCCAACGCTCTACCAACCAGGCCATCCCGGCCCAGTTTAGCTATTTTTATAATAGCTGAGTAAATTTTAGCTATCTCGTGCGAATTGAATTAAGAAGAAATATTTCAAATATTGCCTTTATATATAACAAAGATCTTATTCATCTGTACTTGACACTTTTTTGGTTGTCTATTATGAACAATTTCTAATCGCAAATGAGATACATAGAGTAAATTAAATCAAAGTATTTTCCAGATTATCTAAGATTATACTTCAGCAGCTCAAATTTTGAATATTGCTTCGCTTTTCTTACTTTTAAATTATAATTTAGATATGAAATATAAGCAAAACATTTTTGATTACAGGAATCCTCATTTGCTTTACAACTATAGAAAGTATCCGTCTCTAACATCGGTATAGATGTATTAGGATCGTTTCTTTCTTGATTCATAGTTTTTTTTTAATATTTACTTTTTAACAGAAACATACAAAGATTATATTTGAAATTTAAGATTTCTAATTTGAAAACTAAAATTCCAGCCTTTAATTGCGAATTTTTGGAATGAATTTTGTTTAAAATTTGAGAGGGAAAGAAAAATTTGGTTTACAGACCAAATTTCTTCTTTCTGAAAGCTTGTATTTTCTTATCATGCTCACAAACATACATAAAAAAACAATTTTTTACTATTGCTAATAAATTGGTCAGAATCTAAAACTATTTTGACAATCATAACAAATACTTCGCACTCAATACTTCTTTAATACTTCACACATTAGGAAATAAAATAAAAGAAAAACTACATTATCGACATACTGAAAAAGAATGCTGAAAATTTGACATTTTTATTCATATGATTAGGAAAAAAACTAAGGCATCAACTTTTAAATAGCATATAAATTTTAAAAATGGATTTTTTTGTGTTTTTAATTATACGATTTGCAAAAAAAAAACCCCATTAAAATACTATATTCCAAATTTACATTCTCAGTTTTTTGCTTTCACTTTTAAATGTATTTTGTCACATTATTTATTTTCTTTTTTATTCTTTTAAAATTTAAACTATAACTTTAAAATATAATGTTAGCGTCTCTCCCAAGAAACAAAAATCGTAAAAATAAAATTGCACACTTTACTACTTTCCCACCAATTAATAAGAAAACTTTAAAACAGTCAGTTTAACGGTTTCGTAAAACACATTTCTTGCAAGAGAGGAAGTTTATTGTTTGATCGTAAATTTAATTTGCAATTTCAAAGCTTTCTCACGCAATGAAAACTTGAACTATTCTATTTTACAGAATAGAAAGTGCAACTTTCTCTAGTTCTAAATGGTTCAAATAATATTTTTGCTTTAGAAAAAAAGCAAATGTGATACAAAATTAAGGACATTCATTTTGTATGTCAGCAATAGCTTAGAAAATATTTTGCAGAATAACACTTTAAAACTATACATTTTTTGTTTTGACTGTGAAATGAGATTTATTCAGGTTCGTAAGAATTTAAAATTTGCTGGCTAGTACACAGTTAAAATGTTAAAGAATACCATTCTCCATATTTCAGTTTAAGCAATTGAAAAAAATGAATATCTTTAAGTTAGTATTTATACTAACTCTGCAAGATATAAGTATTAATTTAATGTTTTCGATTGCTTGCCATTTATTTTAGGAGATTTAAAATATTTTAAAATATTATCAAAGGAAATACAAAAATAAAAACAAAATTTAAAAGAACTAATATTTTTGTTCCAATTTACAATTGCATCTCGTGGTTTTTTCAGAAAATAGAAACCCGATTTAATTATGTTTCTGCATTCTGACATCTCATCAAACTATTTTTAATCAATAATATCGAATGACAACAATGTTATTATTTAAAATGTATTATGAATCTAAAGATATATGCAAACGAATGCCTTTTACTCTCTATATTCTCGAATTCTTCTGTTCTAATAATTAATTTTAAAAACTATATCGTGGCATTACTTTTATAAAATAGCTTCTAAAATACAGATATTCTGCAAAGAAAGTAACACATTTATAAGGTATTAAAAAAGTATTTTCAAATAAAAATATACCTTCCTAAATTTAAGCAATTCTCTTTTGTAAAAACTAAATATATAAATGATCACAAAACGTAAGGAAACTACCATCTATTGTTGAAATTTATAATTGTTTTTCATGGTTTAGATAACACTGTATTCAGAGTATAGGAAGATAATTTGATTTCTATTTTTATGAAAAAATTTAATCATCCAACGATTTCGAAAGACTACACTGTTAACCTTTCAAATGTATTAATAGCCCAAAAAATAATTAACAGTCCAAAGAAAATTCATTTTACCCCCCCCCATATATTCGTATAATATTGCATACTTTATAGAAATAATTTTATAAATTATATAAATAAATTCTATAAATTCTTTTTAATTATACGCTGAATAGAATCTCGGAAGCTAAGTATCTTACTTCGAAAAGTATTGAAATTCAAACTGGACATAAATGTTTGTAATATTTTTTTTATAATCGTTGTAACTATTTTCATTTCCTGCATGACTAAGATGTATCTCTTCTTGTGAAAATACTTTTGTTGATTAAATTACAGCAAATACCTTCATCTTACACCTTAATGGTTAACGATTAAAATAAAAAATAAATCTACTATATAATTAAAATGAGTTTTTTCAACTAAAACATAAATTAATATTTACAATGCTACAGTAAACGATAGACTTGTCGTTGTACTAACTCTATGTTTTATTTTAATCCCCAGATAGTCCCCCCTGCAGCATAATATTGTACAATATTATATGATATTAAATAATATTCCACAATACTAAACAGTATTATAAATATTAATCAATAATGTGCAATATTTGTCTACTACTACGGTCTGTTGGCTCAATGAATGCAAAGGATTACTCTAATAACCATTGTCCTTGTCTTAGTAAAGTCATAGTTTGAAACAAGCTTCAATAGTTTCTGTTTATAACATGCGCTTATTTCATGCCACTTCAATGACAAAACATAATACAACAATTAAAATTTTTAAAATGTAAAACTGATATCAGAAAAATGTGTTTCCATGTTACTTTTTCGTATACATATAAAATCTTTTAGCACTCGATGTCATTTTTAGTAAAAAATTAGCCGCTATTCAAAAGACATATTGTCCCATATAATATAACATATATCTTAAGTTTCATTTACCGGATATGAGTAGATCAAAAAATGATTAATTACTTCATCCGTCAGATATAAATTTACTATAGATTGCGAAAAAAATATTAAAACTGAACATACATTACCTAATTTTCCACAAATACCTTGACAGAGGACTTCCTAATTTATGACATGAGCAAACTACACTCTAAATTTAAAATTCCTCAGCTAAGTCTATATTTATTAGTAAAAACTATATGAAATAAATTAGTCATGAAAAAATAAAAATAGATTGATAAATTTAATATTTTTTTTAAAAAAATGCCAAAAGTTTTCCATTTTCTTAAGCGAGACAGACATAAAATATGTTTTGTAAAATGTTATTGTAAGTGTACATTAGGTAGTATTTATCTAAAAAATAAAAAGAAATTGTAGAAATTTTTTTGAATTTAATTTCATGTTGAATACTAGGTAATAACTAATTAAAAAATTTAAAATATATCTATATTATTTTCTGAAAAAATTAATTTTAATGAAAAAAAAACAACAACACCTGTCGTACAAAAATGCCTGTTGCTTATATGTCCATATTCTAGGATAGAAAAAAATTCCTATTCCGAAATTGTTTCTCCATAATATTAAATGGTACCAAAATGAATGGTTTTAAAAAGAAAAATGTGTGTCAATTATTCAAACAGTAAAGAAGTTTTATTTTCTAGAGAATTATATTTGAAATATAATAAATAATAGGGAATCTGTGTAATAATGCTTTAATGACGTAGTCCAACAATCAATAAAAAAAATCTTAATAACCTTTTTTTAAAAAAAGATTTTCACCAAAATAATCAATGCGTCAATATGAAATTTGTATTAGTTATTCCCTTTTATATTTCAAGCATTTCAATACACCTAAAAGTTTTTATGTTTATCAGCTGGTATTCAGAATAAAGATGATAATCATTTGGATTCACGATTACAATCTCGAAAGAAGGTATTTTCTATATTCTAAGCTTATCAAAAACGATTATACCCTTCCATTATTGATCTCAAATCCCACTTTTT
>JAOUZG010031916.1:4514679-4547474 GCA_026289955.1 Argiope argentata | reverse complement strand
TTTTAATTTAATGAAACAATCAACTATCTTATCTTTTTTTAAATGAACATTATACCCTTAATAGCAATATTTGGTTAAGGTTCAAATTATTTGTGCTTTTATTTATATTTTTAATACAAAGAATAGATCAACTAATTCAATACTTTTTAAATTTAATGCATTAGTTAATTTTGATTAAAACATATTTTAATCTTACATTATATATATATATATATATATATACCAATAAAAAATAAAGTTACAAACTTCAAACAAAAGTTTGAAATTCTCTAGACGAATTTGGTTTCTTTCCAAATGGAAAACGAAAAGGCTCTCAGAGCAGTTTTATTTCAATTTTGCCCTAGTTCAACCTGATTACGGCTTCACAGCCATATCAAAAAGATTGAAATCATTCGGGACCTTAAAGAGAAAGACGGAAGAAAAAGCAATTGGTAAATGAAATGTTTCTTAGGCTTCGGTTTCTTTGAATAAAAGCTCCTCTTTCGAATGATTCAGGAAGAAAATTTAATCGGGGGTGCATTTTGAAGCTCTGAAGGATCATAGCGTTACTTATCACTATGGGCTAAGCAGGTAGAAGAAATGAAGTATGAAGTAGAAGAAGCGAAGAGCATATAGAAATTCTTGTTTCAAGAAATGGTGCTTTTAGACGATTTTTGAAAAGCAGATTATATGGAATAGAATTCGAAATAAAAAAAGGAGATTAGAGAATTTGAGGGTGGAATTTACATGGAAGATAAGCTATATGCCTATATTTCAAATTTTTGAGTCTATGTAAGCTTTAAGGACGAATGGCTATTCCATACTTTATCATTTATTTTTATAATAGTTGCCTTTATCGATCAGCTTGTTCGCTAAATCAGAGATATTTATTATATTTAGTATCAACTAATTCGTTTAGAGATAATTTTATATCCTTGATTCTTTAAAAATTTGAAATACCAAAGCTGATTTTTGAAATTGAGGTACATTTGTTCTGCTCATTGTTTGCCAGAACCATTTAAAATGGCCCCTTATTCCATGGTATCAGAACGCTAAGTAAAAGTAAGTTCGAGGTTCATTTTAGTTGTAAATTTTGCAGTATTCTAATTTCACGATTTTATTCTTCAGATAAAAAACACAAATATTAAGTGCAATCTTTCTTCTTCACAAAATAAAACACTTTTTTTAGAATACAATCTTCTTTTAAAATTCAGGAGTGTTTGAAATCCTAATTGAAAAGTGAAAAAAAGAAGTCCCCCAAAAATCGTCCTCTTATGTATATTGCTGCCTTCCAAAATTAAATTTTGCAGCTCTTGGCCAAAAGCTTTCTTATATAGAGCACCAACATATATATAAAAAAATTTCTGTAAATTCAATTAAAAAATAAAAATGATTAGATTTTCAGAGAAACAATATAAACTAACATGGAATTAAGGAAAGTAACAATCATAAAAAAGATAAATATGGGAAAAAAGACCAAATTTTTGAACCAAAATATTAAGAATTAAAAAGAATCCCTGTCTGAGGGTGACCCTTGAAAAAGTCTTCAATCCGGATTCATTATATTTCTGTCACTTTTGATCTTGAATTTTACTTTAAACTTATTGTTTATTGCCATGTTGGAATTAAGGAAAAGAATTTTTAATCACCAAAATTCCAGAATAATGCTAAATAGTTTTAAATTTATATATATATATATATATATATATATATATAATTTTGTAGCGGTATGAAATTAATTTTTGCATGGTTATATTTTCGGAAATTAACTCTGATAAACGCCAAAATTGAGATTATGTTAGCATTAGAAGTACAATTCAAATAAAATAATATCTTGGAGGTGTGCATTATCAACCTTTATGGTGTATATCTTCCCGGGTTGATAGTTGTAGATCAATTTATATGCCGCAAAGAAGTCCAGCACATGTACATCTTTATGATTAAATTAGCTTCATAGTACATGATGTGTTTCAAATAGTTACAGGAATATAAAGATAGATCATCCAGTCTAGAACTAAAGGACTGTTTTTCATTGGCTTTTTAAGTTTACGGTTTATAAAATGAAGAGTTCAGTGCAACATATATAAAAACTAATCATTCATATCGTAATAACATAAATTTTATCAAGTGTACAGCTAAAAGGGATTGAAAGTATTTATATAATTATATCCACTTTTTAAAAAAAATTAATAGCTTTATTTGTATTGCATTTTGAAATACGAAATATGTTGTAAACGTTTGTAAGAATAATCATTAATAAAAATTAAAAAATTCAAATGTTTATAATTTTTTTAAAAATATGTATATTAAAACACTAATGTTTTTCCTAAGCTACCTTTTAGCCATCAAATGGTTTTATTATCTAACAAATTTTTAAATTATATTTTCCCTTTTTCATTGTACTTTCATTTTGATACCTCAATTAGTATATTGTTTCCAAAATTTGGTAATTTTCAATATTTTATTGCAATGTATCCTTGTACATTTTTCTTGAAATTTTTTCACAAAGAATCTACCATTAATACGTTTTAACGTAGAATAATTGTTCGGAATATTGAGTCTCTAAAACTAAGAATGATTTATATTTTCAAACGAAATTTGCTCATTCTTAGATATTTTTCCTTTCAGTTATCGCGGCAATTTACACAAATACAATGGCTATTATTTTAAACCAATTGAAATTCACCCTTTAATACAAACTAAACAATTTTCACATTTTTTTCTATTATTTGCACAATGTGGTTAACTATTCATTTTTTAGATGTCCAATAAAAATCTAGAATTTTCTTTTAATTATATTAGTTCAAAGTTAATGAAGATTATTTAGCGTAATTCGAATTAATTTAAGACACTTTTTCCACTTCATCGTAAAATATATTTGTTTAATTATCTTTAACTCTTCGATGCAAATTATATCGAATTTGATTCAAAATTTATTTTTCTTAACAATAATGAAAATACTTTTTGTAAGAATAAATAAGATATTAGAATATTTAAAATTCACATTTAGAATAGGTTTTAAAAGAAAATTAAGAAATGTTTCAAAAAATATCTCAAAATAGAATTTTTTTCCTTCAAAATTCTATTATGATTTATTAAAAAATATATATAAGTGAACATTATATAAAACATTTTATATTAATGGTAAATATGGATATATTTTTATGAAACTACTGAAATGAAACCCATTTATCTTTAAAATGTCTTTGAAATTGAGTAAATTTTAGAATATAACTATAGAATATATAAAAATGTATGTTATTCTAGAAAAAACACTACCCTGTAAGAGCAAGTTTGAATAAAATCGAAAGTGGGTTCACAATAAAGCTAAAAATATTTCCATTTGTTGAATACGTTTTGCAATAAATATTCTTTAATTAATTTTTTAGATACACTTTAAAATAATTTAGCGTGCACATCTAAATCACCTGGGGGGGGGTTAAATGGAATAAACAATTATCAAAACTACAAAAGATAATGGAAATAAGAACGTATGCTTTTTAATTAATTTTGTAAAGCTAATAATCTCTTTGTAGTTAGAATTTAATGTCCACCATCAAAGCTTTTTTCCATCATTGAGGACAATAACGAAAGTCTTAAACATGCATTTCCGTTCATTATTATCAATTTTCATCTTGAAGAAAAAAGCAACTCTTTATCAGTAAATGATTCTAACAAGTATTTCAAGAATAAAGGAAGTAGATATTTCATTTGATGTTTTCTTCTTATTTTAGGATAACAAAAGAGAGGCATCTAGGATTGTTTTAATTAAATTCGCATGCACTTTCAATTCTTAACAAAATTAATAATAATTTTTTGCATTTTATTTCTAATATTTTTATTTAATTCTGTGTGAAATGTAGAGGCATAGTTTCAGTAAAAGTTAATTATGTTAGTAAAAATTCCTTTTCTTGTAAGAAGGCTTATTAATGCACTTACTGACATTATTTCGAAGGAAACTCTAAAAGTTAAAAAGAAACCGATTGCACAGGGTATGTTTATGATAATGATTGTTATTACGATTTGTAATTTTATTCATTATTTTCTCGAAAAATTCTTCAAGCAAAGAGAAATATATATTGCGAATAGTATCAAAATAATGTTAAAACGAGAAATATATTTCACGAATAATAACAAAATAATGTTAAAGATTGAAACATAGATAGACAAAATTCATTAGTTTAATAGATATTATATTCCAATCATTTAATATGTGAAAAATTAAAGTAATTTTAGGTATTTTAAAAAACGTAAGCTATATTTAGTATTTAAAATTATAAATATAATTTATAGTTTTAATTATGAATTATATTATATTGTATAATATCTAGTATTTAAAATTATAAAACTCATAGGTTTAATATGTATTAAATATTTACAGTTTTGCTGTTTAATCCTTTAGCTAATTTTTTTATGTCTTACATTTTCTGCCAAAAGCAATAGAAAAATAATTTTATCTTATTATTCTGTTTTCCTCAGTATTAAAAATTGCATTCTCATTAGGGTTTATACAAAAACCGTTTTTTTTTCATTAAATTTTTGAAAAAAACTAATTTTAGTCGTTTTTTGGATTTTTGCCAAAAACTAGAATAGGGGGGGATTTTATTTAATTTGTAAAAAATAAAAAAAATGAAATCAATTTCAAAGTCAAAATGTTAAAAAAAACTAATGACAATATATACATATTAATTACACAAAATAATAAAACTTACAGAAAGTAACAATGTTACCTAAGCAAAAGAACAAATACTCTAAAATTTCTATTTCAACATTCAAAAATTTCAAATAATATTTTTATTATTTTCACTAATTTTAATTTTTTCTAAGAAAATAAGTTTTAAAAAACATGAATTATCCACTGAATGGTGACTAAATCTTCTTCTTAGTTTGGACACAGTATTGTTTGAAATTGAAAATACTCACTCACCAGCAACTGCACTTGGTTTTGAAGATTTCGTGGCATCAAATAACGTGTTTTTTGTTATTTTATTGAAATGAAAATTCATTTTCAGTGTCTTTGGATTATAAAGATTTTCTTCAAAATGTACAAGAAATTTATGTATCGATGTTTCGATGGCTTCTTTAAAAAAAGCGTTACTCTGATTATTAGTTGCTCTTTATCTAAATCAATCAATTTGCTCCTTGTCTATATCGGTTTCCACATAAAAATTTGGAAATATTCTTGACAAACAATATATATTTAGATAACATTAATTTTTTTAATAACAAATTGACATAAATTAATTTTTGCATAAAATTATGAATTTTTTAAACCGATTTTCTTAATTTAAAAACTGGTTTTCAGTTTTAAAAATCTGGCATGAAATACTGTCAAACCCTATTTCTCACAATAATTGGGGGATATTTTTTTAAAAAAATAATTTGAAATGTAATTTCATTGGTATAAAACCATAATCTCCGAATGTTTTTCTACAGAATGAGCAAAGCTTATTTTTTGTTATATATAGATCATTTTGAACAATTATTGTAATTATTTATTAATTTTTTAGCAATAATGTAATGACTTAAAGTAAAGTATTTTTCCTAAAACTTAGCCTCCTTTCCTAACTAAAAATAAAATAATAATAAAATAATCAAATCAACTAATTTAGAACTGTATGTAGCTTTATATGACATTTTATTAATAAAAGATGCAATTTTACAATAATTCCACCATTATTTTTTTCGTCCTAAGAAAAACCGCATGCAAGTTTATTATTTCAGACAGCCAGAGAAATTTTTACCTTAGTATGAATATACCGATACTATCAAAATTCTTACAAGTTTAACAAAGGAAATCTAATATATTCGAAGTTTATTCAGAGAATAAATCTAGTCTTACGACCTTCTATTCGTTGCTTAATTCGACACTTCAAATTCCAATGCATGCGTATTAGAATAACTGATTTTCGGAAGAACTCTGTAATAATGACAAAATTATTAGATCGTAGAATAGCTCTGTTGATATTAAAACTTGTCAAAAAAAAGTAAATAGCTGTTATTCGTCTGCATGCTTGATCTTGAAAAAAAAAGAAGAAATAATTTAGAGTCAGCCCTTTTTAAAATAACTCTAAAAAATGATTTTAAAAAAATCGGTTAATGAACTTTAATTTTTATGATTTCGATCTATTTTGAATAGAATAAATAAATTTCGAAAAGGGAGTGAATTGTTAGAGAGAAAATCTTAAAACTCAAAGTATTTCCGAATTTTATTTTTATTGCTGTAAAATGTTTGATTTTATGTCAAATTCACACAATTTTTTATATATAACTTCTAAAATTGTTTTCTTTTATTGTGCAACGGTTAATAATAACATTTTGTAATCAAAGCGTTTAGATTCATTGCAAATTAAATATAATTATTATTTCTGATTCTTCTTTTATGAATTCGGAGATCTTTTTCAAATTCCAAGGTACCAAAGGATCTACGGATTTCTAATAAACATAATAAAATAAAGAGTATCTGGATATTGCTTTATCTTCACTTTTTCTTAATACCTTAAGTAAGATTGAACGAATTGTCCACGGACTTCTATGTATAAAATATAATAATGAAAGTATTTTTTCATTGCGGATTCAGTCATTAAGGAATTTGGGAAGGGACAGAAGATAATTGAAAAGAAAATGATTGGGAATCCTCGCATTTCACCGGAAATGAAAATAATTTGCATCTCTATCAATGGTTTCATTTGATACAACAATTGATAAAATTGATTTTATTAAAATATAAAAAATATTTCTGTGCACGTATACATATTTTTTGAAATTTGACATGAAGATTTATCGAAAAGGATTTAGTATATCTGCACAATTTACAAACAATATTCTAGAGGAGCGTTACATAAAGATTCGAAGTGAATCCTTTGATTAATAACTTCTAAATTATTGAAAATTACATAGGAAAATTGAATATAAAGTATACAATTAGAAATGAACTGTATATATTTTCATTTATTAACAAAAAAATGGAAAATGTTTTTCTAATTTATATCAGTGTACAAAATGCTTTATATTATTCAGATTTCTTGCAGGAATACCTCATTTCAATAATTAACAAAAAATTGATAATAATTTCCTTTAAAAAAACCATGGCTATCTATCTCATGACAGCTTTTTATTCGAGCCGAAAGAATTATTTATCTAAGTAAGCAATCATTTCAATTTATAGAAAAGTTATATCCATTGCTTTCTAAATTATCAATAATGATTTTTAAAGCAAAAAGACTTTAAAAAATGCTTTGATATCTCTTATTATAAAAGAATGAAATTGTTGTTGAAATCGAAGAGCATATTCTCATTAATACTTTTTTTCACTTTTTTTTTATTTTTAAGCAGAAGAAGTAGCTACGTACAAAAAGATATCAAGCGTACTTCAAACTGTAGTTTCCTTCGAAACAAAAAGATGATTTGTAACGTAAAAAAGTTGAGGTTTCATCCTATCGTTAATAATGCATCTTTTAGAAGAACATTAATCAAAGATAGTATTGATCATTTTGAAGCTAAGTGAGAATTGATGTTCTACTGGAATAAATGGTTGTCCTCATCAATTCGAATGTTGTCGTTTGTTTCTGAAGAAAGCTAGCTATTTATCATTTTTTTGTCTTTTATTTCAATATATAAACATCAAATCTAAAAAAATTGTCTGAATATGGTGTGATTCTTAATATTTTTTTTCTATTTTTTTTTTTGAAATGAGGCGTATATTATCTACTAAAAGAAGTTTGTATTCCGAAGATGATAGATGTCTTGTAAAATTTATTTATGAAAGATTATTTATCAATGTCCTCTATTTTCAAACCGAATTATAATTGCATTAAAATAAATTCATGTTTTGTCGTTTAAAACATTCCACTCATTTATTTGCAGAAAAGGGATATATCATTAAATTTGAAGATCTACCATACACTAAGGAGCTTAAATGCAGCAGTCTTTTTAAATCTTTAATTTTATAAATTTCCTCAATAAAATTGTTTGCATAATTGTTTTCAATTATTTACAGAAATGGTCAAAAAATTATTATCTATCCATCAATAAAATTAATATTGGCTTCTTTACATTTTTCGTCAATACTGTTTAAATTTATAAAGTCTTAAACTATATTATTTTATTTGTAACACTATATTACATTATTTGTATCTTATTCTGTATAACATTATTTGTAAACAATGTCCACTTGTTCCAGCGAGTGATTTCTAAAGTCCAGCTGAGATATCAATCAAAAGTAGTTTATCAAAAGTATCAAAGAAAACAAAATTTAATAGATGAAAATTTACTCCTATATAAAAATGTATTAGGAAGACAGACAATTAATTTCGTAATTTATTTATGACTAAGGTGAGGAAATAAATTACTAATGACTCATCACCATTTCCAAATCTATTATATTGACTTCTGTAGATAATCTAGTAAATACATTTAGTTTCTAGATTCATTAATATTTACTGTTTGAATAATTGCATTTTTGTAAAAATATTGATAACCATAACTTAATTTATAATGTTATTACCTCATACTGAATGAAAAAATTCATAGAGATTTGTAAAAATTTATAAAAATTTTAAATCGAGAATAATTTCTGGGTTTCTTTTTGTTTAATTCTTTAGACGATTGTATTAAAAATAAATTAAGTTATAAAAAACCCCATTTTTCTTCTTTTCGAACAATTAGTAAAACAATAGTGAAAAATTTAAGAAATAAAAGAATTTATTCTAAAAAAAGTAATGATTGATCAACAACAAAGCTAACGAAATTAATTTTCTCAAAATATATTAATGAAAAAAGATAAAGTATTTTCGGAAAACCTTTTTTTTAATTCGCTTAGAAATTTTTTATTCCCTGTCTTTTTCTTAATTTAGGATGTTTTTAAGGAATATTTCTCTTTTTTTAAATAATTTCTGCTGTCAAAGGAAACATAAAATAAAATCGAATGAATTATAACCTAAGATTCAATAATTTTTTCTAAAATACTGTTTTTTTTATTTTTAAAACAGTTTTATTTTGTTTTATGTACTGAAATATGATTATCAGATTTGATTTATGGTGTTAAATAAGCTACTTTCCAGCCTTTAATAATTTTGCGTAAAGATTAAAACTGAGAGAGCCAAAAAAAATTATTTCGTTATTAAAGAAAAAATGCAGAAAAAGAAAAGTCTCTATCTCTCTTTTTCAATGGTTTGGACTGCTCAGTTTTTTTAAAGCATTTTTATTCTTTAAATTAAAAAAAAATATTGTAAAAGTAATATATATAGAAAAAATACAAATGTTAGCAGTTTGTAAAATAAATATCATTGATAAACTAGCATTTTGTTAGTATCAGAGCGTTTTTATACTTTTTCATCGTTTATTTATTCATCTAATGGTACGAATATGTTTAGTCATACATTCGATGCATAAATTTGCTTGCAAAAGGCCTATATTGATGAATATTTTACTGCTTACAGGAAATACATGAAAATACTTATTTGTTAAAAAAAACTATTTAAACTTTTATTTATTTGGTTTCATGTAGTTTAAATTAATTTTTTAACTTATTATTTAATAAAAACATGTAAAATTATGAAAAATAACTTACAATTAACTGAATTAGTTTTCAACATTTTAACACAAATTTAACTATTTGCATTTTTATTATAATTCGCAAAGTAAAAAGAAGGGGCACAATAAATGTTCTTTTAGTAAGTCATTAAGGATATTTTAAAGGACTAAAAACTTTTTAATCTATACTTATAATCCTTAATGAATAATAACTAAATTCAGGATGTTTTAAGGCAAGGGATGTAAAGAAAAATGCATTGAATATTGGATTCCCAATACAGTGTTTTTTTTATAAACAATAAGATTGCTAAAAGTTTGCTTCTGATTTTAAAATGTATATCTTCAGTTGTGGAAGATAGTAAAAAAATCAAAGTAACTTCTTTGATAACAATTTCCAATATTTGTCTACAAACTTATAGTAGATTATCTGAAATGTATAAGGAACACCTAGTAATAATTTATAATTTTTTATGGAATGAATAGAATCTTAATTACTTATTGAATTATTCTTTAGTTAATAATTAAGTAAGGATTTTATTCAGATTTAAAATTTTTAAGTTCATAAATTTCAGAAACTAAATAGTAAGAAATAGGGAAATTCAGAAAAATTTCAGTTTAACGCAATACAGAAAATAGACATAATAGATAAGATTTTTTTCAAAAAAAATATTTCAATCATTTAAAATAATGAATCATAATATTGCTACTAAGAACAAAGAAATACTTAATCATAAATTAAAGAAAGATTTTAAAAAAAAATCTTCTTAATTTCTTGGTCTCGAGATATAAATATTACTTTCAAAGTTACAACGTTCTGGCTTCTTAAAGAAAGACACTCATTTCAGATTTAAACCGAAAAGAAAGATTAACCGAATACGGCGGTGAGATTTCTTTTCGTTAAGATAGCTAATTGATAAACGGATTTCTTTGGGAAAAACTTCGAGTCCTCCATACGCCTCATTTAAAATTCACACACTCCAGTTTCATCAGCAGGAAAAGATAATTAGAAACACTTTCAAATCACTCTTCATTTTTCTGCTTTCTCCTCTTTCTACACCGCAGAGCATATTTATCCCTGAATTAGTAATAGAGCTCAGATTCCGATGCAAATAGAGCTCATTATCTACGTCTAACTAGCGACAGATGTTCGCTCCCGATGCAAGGAGAACTCATTTATAATCGGCTATCTTAAGGTAATTACTAATTCATCTTTTTTTCCCCTTTCGTTTGTCTTTTTTTTTCGGTGTCTTCAATTTTTGAAAATTAGCCATCATATTTTCCCAATGATCTAACAAAAAATAAATCCAATTATGGTTCATAAAGATGGATGAAGAATTTTCTAAGAGAATGAATTTAATCCTCTATAAAACAAGGAATAAGTTATTCTTAATCTTATTTCATTTTTCTAATGAGGTAAAATAATGTTTATTTTTTTGGTAATATGAATAAAATTTCTCTGCGAATTTAGTTTTGATGTAGAATTATTTCAAAAGTACCTTTGTAAACTATTCTTTTACTGTTTTATGTATTATAAATTTATTGATCTAAAATCTTGCCATTTTTGTAAAATTTCGATAGCAAAATCGGAAATAAGATTCTGTGTTGTGACTCTTCATAAGAAATGAATAATTAATTTACTTATATATACAGTAGCTCTCAAAAGTTTCAATACTCTTTAAATATCTGAAGATAAATCTGTAGCCTGGAAGTAAATTAAAATTAGAATTCTTGCACTTTTTCTTATGATGTCTGCATTTTTTTTTTCATACTTCCTAAAACACTGATTTTTTTTTAAAAAAAGACATTTTTAATGGAAATAAAAATACTTAATATCAAGTATATAGCGCATTACAAATGTATTCGTCCTTCAAAACGCTTCGGGATGAATTCAAAACTAAAATCTTCAGATGTCATTTCATTTTCATTTTAAAATTTGGATTACCTTTTAAAGATGGCTTGGCTTTATTTTTATTAACATCCATATAGTTTAATTTTTATTTTAAACTGGAATATAGTCGTAAGGATACAACTCACATCATTTAAAAGTGATTATATTTCATCACGATAATATTCAATCAATTCAGTATATTAGCGAATTTGGCCAATTCTACAGACAAGCTTATAATAAAAAGTAATATAGAATTTTAAAAAATCGAAAACAAATTAAGAAAAGTTGTTCAGTAAATTTAACACACATCAATAATTAATTAATAGTTTAAATTTTTACGAAATTTTCACACCTGAGAACTATAAAAATTTCTTCAAGATTTATAGAAGGATAACCACTTGATTTTTTTTCTTGAAACTGTTCGATTATTACTCAAAGCGTTTGGATTTCGCAAATTTGTAGCAGTGAAAGTTTCTTTAACGCAAAACAACAATAATAATGGATAAATAAATCTTGGTTTTCTATTCAGGAAATTATTGATATGTAGAGACAAAACATATTGAAATGATGTATTATTTACTGAAGAAACAAATGAAACATTTTTGATTCTGATGGACGAATAAGTATATGATGAAGAAAAACTACAAATACATAAATCCAAAAGATTTACGTGTCTGGGTGTGGTTGGATATCTTACAAAATAATAATTGATCAAAAGATTGCATTTATAATTGTATTTAGATTTATTTAAAGTTTAAAATATTTTTATGAGACATCATATTTTATTACTAATCTTTTTTTAAAAGCAGTATTTGGTTGTTTTTAATATAATTAATACTCCAATTTTAATTATTGCCTATTGATTATTTGAATTTTAGAAAATAAAATTAGAAACACTTAAAAATATCATTCTAAAATAATAATTTTTAGTATAAAAAAAGTTATCTTTGCAAAAGTATTTAGTCACCCTTTAAAAAAAGTGGTTCAGGCTGAGTGAGGCAATATATTGCGTAATCTAAAGTTGTAACAGCCTTAGTAGTGGTTCTTCAGGTTGGATTAATGCGTTTGTGAGGTAATGAGTAAGTTATAGGAGCTTAGTGAGTCTGATCATGACAGTATACTGGGATGTCACCTTTGCTCAGTTCGTGAGATTACCGACACTCTGCAGAAGCTTAAATCCACTGTGAATGGTGAAACTGCGAAGTGGAAACGTCGAGGCAGTGAAACTTGAGAAAAAAACTTGTAGACCGAAACATTTGGTGTACGCAGCCGCAAAGTAGATGAGCAGAAAGCAGTGGAACAATATCGCGAGTCATCGTTGGTGGAAATTTCTTAGAAAAACCCAAAGCTCATCAGGGGTATTGTAAGCAGCAGGACTGTTCGTTTAGGGTTAGAAGAAAGAAAAAAATGCTTGGAATTTTGTGATTGTGGGGAGGGCCTATTTCTCTTCCAAAAAGATAACTGCACCATTCAAACATTGAAGCCTGCACAGACTTGACGAAATGGTTATTCAAAATCTGGACTAGTATTCTCAGAGCCCCGATCTAATTACCATAGAAAACCTTTTTTATAAAAATGTATTGTATATTTTTGAAGAACATTAATCAAAGTTTGTATATTTTTAAATATGTATTGATTTAAAAAAATGGAGCCAATACAATGATGATTTATGATATAAAAAAACAGTTTCAATTTGTGTACAATTCCACAAATTGAAATTAAATTAATGCATTAACTGATAATTGCAATAATAGCATTCATACTGTTTTGTAAACTTAGTAATGTCTAATCCAATATAAAGATTCAATAAAATTTATGTTAATGAATCTTAAAATAAAAATTTCATATTAGAAATAATCATTATGAAATTTCTATTCTAATTCTTGTTATTCGGACCTTCGCAATAATTTATTAACAATTATTTTTTATTATTAAGATATAATTCAGCTACAATATGTAATTTAAAATTGTAAATCAAGATTCTTTTGTATACATAGCAAAATAAATCAATATTAAGGTATTACTTTTTTTCATTGAATGCTTTTTATGCAATATCTAACGAAATAATAGATTAATGTGAATTCTTCATCTAATTTTATAAAATTTATAATAATCTAGATTAGTTCTGATGGATATCATTGTAGGCATCATTATTAATTTTATGGAGGCACTCTTCGTTTCTAAATTGATATGCAAAATTTTCATTTCTATGATTATTAAAAATTGATAAAAATGAAAATTGGAAAAATGAAAATGAATTTAGTCAAAGAATTCGGAAAACTCTATCTAAAATATAAATCAACTAGGCAATGTATTTTTTGTAAATTGTTATTTAATTATCAAATATAGATGTATGTTTCATTTTCATATTTATGTATGTAATGTTAATGCAAACTTATTAACATAATAAAGACTTAACGCATTTTTATTTTTTCTATTGGCTAAATTTTCACAGCAAATTTCAACTCGCACTGCTTATTTAATGAAAACAAGAAATAGTAGTTTCTTTAAAGACATTGTATTCTAAATCGTTTCAGACAGTTAAAACATGAAATGAGTTTTTTTTTTTTTGAAAATATTCAGAATATACAGACTTACAATAATACAATGTTCATTTTTTGGGAATCTGCGTTTGCTATCCATGAATTCCGAAGAATATTTACTATCAACGCTTGACAGCCCCAGACCTTTTGGAATGTCGAAACCGAAGTCAAAATTTATAAAATCCATACAGGAAATTCAATATGAACAACTTCATTCATGCTCGAGTAATACAAAACGTGCATGCAGAGGTAGGTAGCAGTAAATTTTTTCAAGAAAACAGTTTTAAATGATAAATATTAAAATGAAATCTTCCATACATATTTCCATGTATTATGACGAAACATAATTTCTTGAACGGCCAAGCAACACGTGCTAGTGCAAGTTAAATTATATTTTTATTTATTTCAATTGTTTCATTTAATGAGTCACTTTAGTATTGCAAACGATCCAAAAAACTTTTTCTCTCATTGATTGTTGAAAAAAAATCCCATTTCCTATTTATTTCATTTCATATAATCACGTGCACGAAATGACATTTTTTTAGGTTTTATTTGCTGTAGTAATTAACTTATTTTTTTAATCAGACCTTTTGTAAATGCAACGGCAATACACTATTAAAAGCTGATTTCTTAAGATGCTCGTGCGGATAATGAAATTTTCATTTTTTGCCTACGGATTTGTGTTGAAGCCAAAACCCTCATCCCCAAAACAACATCATGTTCTGGCATGAGAATAAGAATTTTTCTCGTGAAAATTGGATTCTTTTCAAGTTCCATTATTGCTATTTTTTACATAGTACTTATCTTAAAAATGTTACCTCTTCTGTCAGTTTTTCATGGAAATTCCATAATTCATAAGTAGTATCTGTAATAAGGCCGGACCATTTGGACTGCCACTGCTCCTTTGTCGTGCTTGCTCTAACTTCTTTTACTCCATCATCTGTCGTTGCTTTTGTTTCTTTACCAATTCTGGAGCTTTCAAGTGAACTAGTTTTTATTCACTTACTTTTGAATTTTTTTCAATAATATTTCTCATTGATGCATAAGGAACTGATTTTTCCACAAGTTTTGTTGCCCTTAAAATTTCCTAAAAACTGCCATATCATTATAGTTCAAAGCGCAAATAGTGAGTATTCTGATGGTGATTAGGTATTTGTTGAAAGTGGCATTACACCGGTAAAAATCTCATAATTAAAATAAAAAATAAAAATTAATTGCTAATAAAAGCTTAATTAGCTAATCAAAAAAACCTTTTATATACTTATGTATTAGAATCTAAAACAGCAAAAGAAAAAAAGGGAGGGGGAAGAAATAAGAAGAAAGGGGAAAGGGGAATGAGTTTAAAAAGAAAAAGTGGTGAGGAAAAGAAGAGCTTGCATAACATTCCAGAGCTACAGTATCAGCGGGGCATAATTAATAAATAATAAAATTCACCAAATATAAGCAATTAAATTTTGAAAACAGAAAGATAAATTAAAAAGAAAAGAAAGCAAGAAAAAAGAAAAATATAAATAAACAAAATAGAAAAGAAGTAAATAAATAAATAAAAAGTAAATAACAGAAAAATAAAGAAATATATACAGCGTCTCAGTCTACAGCAGATTCCAAAACCAGGAACAAAAACTTGATAGATAGAAAGTTTTTTTTTAAGAAAAACTCACTATACACTATTCACTTTTAGCAGCTCTTGACAAACTAGAATAAATTATTATTCAATTTGGAAAATCCTATTTTCATTATGATGTAGAAAATCCAAGATATTTTGAGCTTCTAGATTCCATTTATTGTTTCCCATAATGTGCTAAATCTTTATTTTAGGTGAATTTAAAGTCACAACTTTATAATTCATCTAAATTAAAGCACATAAAAAATTAATTGTGAATTGAAGCTCTGTTGATTGAATGCTATCTGAACAGTTTTGGTAGGGAAATGATTGGTGTTGTTAAGTAAGAGCTAAGAAATATTTCTGCTTTACTTACATTATTCAAATTTACTTAACTACTTAAAAGTATCAGCAATATATTTCACAGTCTGCATATGAAATTTAGCTTCAATTCTATCATTAGTTTCAGTTATATATACTGTCTACAGGCAAGGAAATTAGTTCGATCGTTGCTTGGCATATTAATTGAAGTACTATATTTTGGATTATATAATCAACTGCATCGTAATTAAAATCTAATTATATGCAACATATATTGAAGTGCTTTTTATATGAAAAGTTCTGATATTGTCTGCTTAGGGAACACATTTAAATCATTTAAATAAATGATCTGTGATGCGCACCTGTGATATGGCTTGCAATTTTGCGGATTGAAAAAATGCTACGAATAAAATTCGGTATATAAACAAAAAGAAATATTAGTTATAAATGCCTTTCTAGATAGATATTTATAATTGCAGATAGAGTTACAAATCTAAGAAAAAAAATCAGAAACGTAAAAAGGCCTAACAATATTTGGTTAGAACTGAAAACTGAACATTTTTCCGAGAATAAAAAAATATACAAAGATAAAAGCAATAGAGATAAGCATCTTCCCTTGTTTGAGTGTAAATACATTTTGAGCCAAAATAGAGAAAGTTGAATCAAGTCGGTAACGTAAGTTCCTTGGCAAACAGCCAGTTATTCCAAACTTTCTGCATTTCAAAGTGTAATTTCTCTTTCCCTTCTTTCCTTTTAGAAATCTTGATTTATAAATAATTCTTTAAAGCAAACACATGGCCTTTTTATTTATTTATTCATTTTTATTTTTATGAAGAACTTCCTTAATAAATCATACTATTTGTATCTTTTATTTCTTAATAAAGAGAATACTATTTCATTGGATTATTGATTTTGAAATTGAAATCGTAACATTTCAAAAATGATAATCATGATATGTATTTGAGTAGGATGAGTTATTATTATAGTTAATTAAAAATTGATTTTTAACAAAATCAGTTATAGACCAGTTTGTTCAACTTAATTTGATAATTAAAAACTTTATAGCAAACATCATTCTGCTATATTCGCACATTTAAAGTGATCCGAATAATAGTATCATAAATTGGGAAACAACCTATATTTCGGAAATTATTGACATTAATCAAGGTGTAAATTTAATCTGAAGAGACAGATAAAACTAATGTAAATTGCAGGAAAATTTCAATTTTTTTTCTTCTGCTATCTATGTCACTCCATCTATAAACATAACCTAAACAGCCACATTTTATTTAAACACGTATTAAAATATTTAGAATTTTTGTTTTCTTTGATACTTTATAGATTTCTTTATCAATCTTGGTACTTTTTTTTATTTAACAATGTTTTTGAAAAGGTGAAACGAAACCATTCTCCATGATATTATCTATGCAGCATTTAAAGAGAGAAGACTGGAAGGTCAAAAATACTTCAAACGTGAGAAGATAGCCCTTCATCTTTTTTTGAATTGACTAGATTCAATTTAAGATTTTTTTTGAATAATAATATTTTTATTTTTTATAGTTATTTTGAATCATAATATTAGGATCATATTTCCAGAGTTGTATATTTTTATTAAATTTGGCTGACTCCATGTTTGTAAAGATTCAGGTTGTGGTTGACATTTCACTCCTTTTCAAATAGACTAAATATTCAAAACTTACCTCATTTTTGTATTTTTCATTCACTTGTAGTTCACTACAGCATAGTAATTTTAATACTTATCAATCATCACTCAAACAAATTATTTAAATGTATGCTTTACTTAACAGGAAAATTTAGAGGAAATAATGTCATATTAAGTCATATTAACGTTGATATATTATAATTAAAATATTATAAAGTAATCAATAGTAATAAAATAATAAAACTATTTATTCAAAGTCATACTTATTATATTATTGCCCCAACGAAAATCGGGACATATTTTTGGTACGTTAAATGTCTGTTTCCAAATTTCCAATGATAAAAATTATCAGGGGCATTATTAGCATGTTTTTCAAGAAATTTCCAAAATTAAAAATGATTTTTTGTGACCGTTATATCTTATGGATACAAGAAATATATTGCTTAAAAACGTGTCATACATCTAGACACATAATAAAAATCGTGAAAGTTTTGTTTTATTTTCGCCGAACACAGTTGATACTAAGGTAAACAAATGCCATCAGATAACACTGCAAATAGAAAGAAAGTGTTTTTCGTCTTACTCAACAGTGTGTCTACCAAAATATACTCTATACAAACTAACAGTCTCTATCTAAAGCTAAACAGTGATCTTTGATGTCACCATTCTCAATCAGCCTGCCTGACAGAAGGTTTTTGTTGTTGTTGTTGTAATAATGGTTTCTGTAAGTCATATTTCATTTTTTGAAGGGACTAGATTAATGATTGTTTAATAGAAACTTCTTTTGCTATTTTATAAGATATAGAAGTTAGATTTACTGGATATAGATTATCGTATTAATTAATTGAAATAATTATGAATTATCAAATTTTTTTCAAAATGACGTTTTGCTTAATAAATAAATCCTAGTTGCTCTTTTATCTCCTTAGACATTCAAATGCTTTTTTTGTACATTTTAAAAGATTAAAGATGTACTGAGCAGAAAGTTTGTGTTGTAATTTTTAATATATCACATTATATTTACAAAATTGTAGTAAAAGTAGCACTCCTATTAAGCATAATAAATGTAGTATACAAAAATATTTGCCCATTTCTTAAAAATTATGAATTTTAAATTCTTAATTTTATAAATCCAAAAGACCACATTATTATTTTATTTCAGTATTAAAAATTAAAATATATTAAAGTTATAAAACGACTTCTTATTTTTCCATGATATAATCTTAAAATTGTTATTCAATTTGGCCAATGAAACTATAGAAAATGTAATTTGAAAGGCGTTTTAAACAGTGTCTACTTTTTTACTTCAAAAAGTATGCCATATGAATTTAATTAATATTTGCCCAAAAATTGTAAAATAGCTTTTTAAAATTAAAGCAAGGATACATGCATAAATCAAAATAAAGTTTGAATATAATCAGAGATTTTTTAAAGTTTAATGATACTTAGATACTCGATACAAACTTAATTTAGCTGATAATATATCTTTTAGATATGTTTGAAAAAGTTTAACTCGATAGCATTTAGAAAAGTCGGCAACAGATAAGAAAATATAAAATCTGCACCAGGAAAATCCAACAAACATCTTCAAAATAGTCTTGTCCTTTCATCCAAGTAAGTTTGCCCCAGCATCTTGTGTTGCGACTTGAAAGGACATTACATGTATATCTCTGGACATACCATTAGAATTTCCGGCATAATATCTTTGTGGAATTGTTTAACTTTCTTTTTTCTGGTGCATTCTGGTCTAGGCTACTGTTCTTATCCTTTGAAGGAGCAGCGCGAAAACACACTTATCTTACAAGCTTGGAAGATAGAGAAGGATTTTAAACATGAATGTTTCTTAGAACAAACAAAATACATAAAACATAACAGTTGTTTTTATGCGTAAAAATAAAATGATTTACAGCAAAACTGGAAGATCGTGAAAATTTTTGACTCAGAAGAAAAGTGATTTTTTTTCTCTTTACTAAACTTCCGATCACAGAAACGTGCAGAGGTTTAAACTTCAGCAGGTTTCTCTTGCAACAGGCTAGTTAACATTACAACGAGCTAGGCTTTCTTCTAAAATTTTTGATTGAAATATAATTGTATGTTTAATTTAAATGATAAAGGGAAATATATATCCATGAAAGTTAAGAAAAATCTAAATTTATTTTGGATAACGTTGTAGAATATATAGCAGATGAAAGATTCGTGTTATTGCTGTTTATAGAAGATGTCATATATTTACAACTAATTTGAAACTAAGTTATATATTAAAATATTCTTACGATGATTGATAATGAATAGTATTGAGCATTTTTCTTATTTTATATTTAACAATAAAATGTGATTTTTTAAAAAATTTATTCCAAACGTATAGCGATTGTAGTATTATTTTCTACATGAGAAATAATTCCTTTTCGAAAGCCATTTGAAATATATACCGCAAATATTTTATATGAATTTCTGTTTTCTTTTTTTTTATCAGGAAAAAACCATTATTCAGCAAATGCTATAAAAAACATCTTCGAAAAATGTATAAATGACCAAATTTTTTTATTGAAAATCTTAGCATGTTGACATTCTATATATTTCATATTATCATATAACAATTTATAAGAAAGTGAGACTGAATTAAATACTAAGAAAAATATCAGTTGCAAAATTCTTTGTGTTCGATAGGTGCTTATGTGATATTTCAGGAAAATTCCTTTTCATGAACAGTCAGCAGACTCTAATATATTTTTTGAGAGCAACTGTACTGTGGTATAACTGGGAAAGAATTTAGACGTAATTTTATTGGTTTCTGTTTAGAAACGCTAGTTTGAGTATGTGGATAGTTCTATTTTTTGTGAATGCTGTATTATTTTCTACATGATTTACTACACGATATCTTCTTTTTAATTAACATTAAATTTTAATTTCAATAAATTGATTGAATCTCTAAAGGCAACATTCCCAATGGTCGTTTCTATAAATGTTAATAAATTAATTGGTTAAACTCTTGGCAGAAACATTCCCAAAGATATTAGTAATTATAGAGGGACTGGAAACATGACTTTTGCTTTTTATTACAACAGGGAGCTGTTTTTCAAATCAATAGAAACTTCAGCATATTTCCACAGAATGCATTTCAGTATCTGTTCTGCATAGGACTGTTTTCAGGAATATATATCTATATATTTATTTCATGAAGTATAGTATATATTAAATATTCATATTATCAGTTTAGAGTAATTTATAACAAATTACAACTAAATATTTTAGAAAAAATATTCATTAAAGAATCGAACTTCTATAAAAACAAAAATTACCCTAACGCAAGTAATCTTTAAAACTTACCAAAAACTTATAAAACAATGAAAAAGTAAAGACTTCCTTCTGATCATTTATTGAATTATAAAATCTGAGAGTATAAATTTATCTAGTTCAATATTTCTGATTGACCTTTCACAAAAATAAATACGTATTTAGCGGATTTGTAACTCAAACTCGTCACGCCTTCTTATTCACTGTTAATTTCACCAACCCTGCAGATGTACAACCAAAGAGTTTTTATTCTAGAATATTAACGTTATTTAATAAAATATGCCTAATTTATTGAAATAGCAAAAACAAATGACTCGAAACAATTTTCGAACGAAATATTTTTTCAACTTCAAAGTTTCATTTGAAGGCCAGAATTATCTCGTGCCTATCCTTTCATTAGTTTAAATCATTTAATTTCATGCTTTAATTAATAATATTCCTTTCAGATTTGACACGAAATGCTTAATATTTATTAGATATAAAATACAATTCTTAAAAATTATATGTATGCAATTCACATGATTTTTTTAAAAATATTACTTCACTTTATATAAAAGAATAAATATTTTTAAAAGAATGATCAGAATTTCTTTTATTAGAAAAATAATATAAAAATAAAATTTTAAGTTCCTTCTGAATATTCATCTCCAAGAAAATTTTATCAGTTTCCTTGCCTGTATGATTTATTGAGAAGTGATGATAAAAATTACAAAATATTTGGTTTGACTTTTTTCAAATACATTTTGCATTTATGTACAGAAACGTGTTAATCTAACACAACGAAAAATAAAAAGGAGTTGTCATTTTTTTTTGTAAAATTAAATACTTGTCCTTCACCAAAGCTTTATCACATACTATATAGTTATCAGACTATATAAATATAGATTATATAAATATAGATTATATAAATCAAAGCTAGCTCTAACTAAGAAAAAAATTGAACATTCTATTATAATTTTAAACTTAAATACATAACAAATTTTAAATAAATATTAAGAATGCTTGTTTAATTCCAGCAAGTTTTGAAATATATTCTTGATATTTTGTGTCACTTATCAATAAAAGATGATAAGGAGGTGTCTTCTAGAATGTACTAATTTATCTTTTCTGCTAAAATATTTAAAACATTCCGATTTTAATAAAAAAGGAAACAAATTCTTATCTTACGTCTATAGAGAATTATAAAATGTTTCAAACACTTTTGAAAGAAACGAATATATTTGTTGATCTTATCTAACTTATGGGCAAGAAATAGCTTAATTTATTTACATACTATGCATATCAGGAATTGCGACTAATTTAATTACTTGTGAAATATTAACTGGATATTTTTCCCTTGGTAATTACAGAAAAAGAAAATTTAATTTACTTTAAATGATCGAGATAAAAAAATGGTTATACGCAAATAAAGCGTCTGGATATAATCCAAAGAGATTGACTGTTTTGTAAGCAATTAATAAAGACATTGAAGGAACTCAGAGCAATCAATATTTATTTGATCGAAGGACAACTTTTGCTATTGTAAACGACTTGTTAATTAAACGATTTTAGTGAAAATTATTAGGTTGATATAAATAAATTTAAAGCATTCTAACAGAAATTCTATTTACGGTTTTATGCCGAAATAGTTTAGTAACATGGAATGTATTTTAAGTTAAAAATTGCCTATTCTTTCATTACAATTTTTTTTAATATTTCAGTATTTGAAAGCTCGCGATCAGAGATTCATTTAATAAAAGAATATATATGGCATTATGTAAGAAAATTTGAAAGACATAAAATATTTAATAAAATCAAAGGTATCTACTTTTTTTGCATTTATAGGCGATTATAGATGTAAATTTTTAATTATTTATTTTATAAGTTCGTGCGTGGATAAACTTCAATTTTTGCCTGATATATTCATTCAATTATGATGCGTAATTCAGCTATGATTTACATATTAATAATGTACATTCAACTAATGAAAATATTTGAATTTTGTCATAAATGGTTCATTAGAAATTAAAAAAAAATTTATAAATATGACTCCAATATAGCAAAATGTTCATTTGTAAAATTTTGTGATATACATATATTAAATAATGATTTTCTCTTCTAAGAAATTTGAAAATTTGTAATAATAACTAAGAGATTAATAAAAAGGCAGTTACAACTCTTTATATACTTCAGATATAAGCAAAAAAATTAAATTAATACAATCACGTAACAAACAAATATCAAGTTTAACATCTAGTTTGTATCTCGTCATAATCTCCTAGATAAAGGTAGTAACAAAAATATTTATAACTAAAGCAAAAACACATACAATTTAAAACTGTATTCAACCAATTAGTTTTAAAAAAAGTTATAAGTGGAAATTATACAAGGACTTTCTAGAAAAAAAAACGAAACTATTATCTGCCGAAAGAATGGATTGAGAAAAAAAACTTTCTATTGAAGCAGATCTGTAAAAGATCGATGTCACTCCAGCAATTCGCATTTATCAAGCATTCCTTGTTATTTTGTAAGAATAAAATTTGTAAATATTTATTTTGTTTTAGATAAAAGAAAACAAAATATATGGTTATACTCTATGTTAGAATTAATTCTTTGTTTCTTTGTTTTAGATTATACTTGGGCATAAATTGTTGTATTGGTTTTAGATAAGATAAAATAAAACGCATGGTTATACTCTAGGCTACTTTTAATAAATGTTACCAAAATAAAAAAAAATGTGTTTAAGTACTACCAACCTTTATTCATTTTTCAACATGTAACAAAATCATGCGCAGTACAATGATGTTTATGATTAAAGCTCAAATGTTTTGCTGAATTTTTATGGCGATAAACATATAGCAGTTTGAAATAGTGTAAATTCAATTAAGAAGTATATAGGATAATAATTTAACAAAGAATGTCACTGCAAAGGTACATGAGGCAGATAAGATTAAATTTCTAAAAAAAATTTCATTAAATTTTGAAAATTACAATATTCAGTATCACAAATCATAGGGAGCTTATTTTTTCTGGTAAATTATTAAATATTTCGAAATTTATAAAAATGCTATATTTTTTTAAGCGATGCAACTCTTATTACCACAACCTTAAACTTTTGAAACTATGAACAAAAAAATGTTTCTAAACAGTTTATAAGGATTTAATTTTTTTAACATTAAAGGAAAATTATAACTAATATAGATACTGCTGTGAAAAACAAAAGTTCCATTTTCCAGTAATATTACTCTCGTTTTCTCTTACTTACGTTTAAAATTTTAATTTTATTTCTTATTTTACGATATATGAAACTTTTTTTAATTATGAATGCAATATATTTTTTAAAACTGGACTTAAATGTTATAAAACAGTTACAACACTATATTTTTTAATGTTAAGAACAATTATTTAAGATCTAAACCCTAATAAAGTTTATATATATATAAAAATATACTCTTCTTTCATAATTCGTTTCCGTAATTACTTATATAAAATGCCTCTGAATTTATGCAATGTCTTTTTATTGGAAATATAATTTTTCTATTTCTTTTTTATTACATGCATCAAAAATTATTCACCATTTATTCGGCAATTCTAAATAATAGAAGCCGAAATTTTATAATGCGATACAATACAAACACCCGGTAAAAGTTTTTTCCGAACACAAAATTGTCTTAGTATAATTTTACACATTTTTTTTTGCTGTATATATACTATTTCGTCATTTATCAGCTCTATTTTGTATCCTTATTTCTTTTATTTTGTTTATTGTGTTCTTTTTCTATCGTATTTTATTGCATATTATTATATGAGACGACGACAATATGTTTTATTAATTAATTATTATAGTATTATAATCTATTTTTATTGTTCATATTGATTTCATTACGATGAAGAATTAATGCAGTAGATTTTTATTTTACCCTTTTTACGTATTACTTCTTTATTATTAACTTTTGATATATATATATATATATATATATATATATATATATATATATAATTATATAAATTCACATGTGTATATATATTTATGTAATGATGCATATGTATTTTACTGGAATACCATTTACAATCAAAGAAAATCTCGTATATTTTGACTCAGCAAATATTTTCAAAAATACCCAAAAGACATAAAGATATTTTAATGTAGTGCATTTTCATTTGTAATCCCGTAACACTTTGAGAAAGAGACGGAAGAAAGATGAATGTTTGGTTTATGCTGGATTGAAGCTGTTAAATCCAAGCTAAAGTAAATAATGCATCAAGCAGAGATATTTGTAAAGAAATAGTGGAGATTCCAAGAGGTTTCTCGTTTTCTGGCTGTGAATTGAATCATGGAAAGGAAGAAACTCTATATATACGAATAAGGCTCACTTCTAAAATATAATGCTTCAGATACAAATACGCAAGAAAATAAAAAAAAGAGAAATGGTTTCTCTTAGATCAAAAGTTGAAAGGGAATTGTGAAGTTTGATGCTGTGATTTGGGGGGCTTTAGAGGAAATCATATTCGAACTGTGATATTTATATTTCAAGGGATTTCTTTTTCATTTCCTCAAAAAGCTTCTTCCTCATCTTGTTTCGGATTATCTTTTGTCTTGACTTGCCTTCAACATTGAAATTCCCAGAAACTCAAAACATGGAGCTAACCATATTTTCTTATATATCAGAGGATTTCATGCACTTTCTCGTAGGAAAGACAGTATACCTCTACATGATATGGAATGTTTTCTAGTTTCAAGTAATACAAAAAATATATAGTACGTTATTGATGCATTTGGTTTATTTTAATGTCTAATAACAAAAATATTTTCACATTAAAGAAATCATATTTTAATTAACTTTTTAATGGAATTAATATCCTAGTTTTAGTATTTTGTTACATGTACTATCTAAAATTGACATATATAACCATAGTGAATAGTCTATTTCCAATCCTATTGGTTCTGTATCACGTTTACTGTGCTCGAGTAATTCTGTTTAAAACTGCCACAACAAAGGAAATTAAAACATACTTAATTTTTTTTGAAAAACAAAAAACCATTTTCTTTTTGTTTTATATAATACATTTTCTGTATTTTCGTGTATTTGATAAAAGATTTTTCAATTTTTTATCAGATTAATTTTTCACCTATTTACATGCTTCTCCTTTTCTGATCCATTCTGAATAATTTCTAAAGTGAAGAAAAAGTATTCACTCTATTTTTCTACTATAAACCAAGGAACAACACTCTCTTGGTTTAGTGATACCACAAAAGGTTAACTTATAAAACTGAGCATATAATCGTATCAATTATCATTACTTTAACCGTTTATAAATCCATTCTTGCAGCACATTCATACAAGGCATTTTTTCTCCACACAATCTTTGGTTTTAATTTTAAAAAATTGATAGATGATGCTCCAGCCAGTAATTAATGTATATAAAGAAATAACTGACAATCACATCTCAATTTTTATAATTATTTCAAAAAAATGAAAATCACAGCACAATATATTCAAAATGACCACGATCAACCGCAATATTATGTCGTAATATGAGTATGAAATCGGTGCACATTTTCTGGAATGTGGTCAATGGAAGTGTTGCATACACCTCCCTGATTATTTCTGCAAATTCCACAAGTGTTAGGGTACTTGTCTAGTACACCGCATTCTTCAACTGACCCCAAAGGAAGAAATAACAGGGATTTAAGTCTGATGAACATTCTGGTCAGTGTATTCTTTTTTCCTGTGAATCCTGGTTACATTAAGGCGATTACACAAATATCAAAATATCCGTAAAATCACTTTAATTGCGATATTGTGAATGGTTCGACTAAAATGTTTGCTGTGCTGGCAAAATCACTCAAATTTTAACATATCATTTTGAAGTCATTGTATTATTTAGAGAAAAAAACACAATTCCAATGACATCTCTAATGGAAACATTAGTCCTGGAACTCAATTTTTGAGAATAGAATGATCTTGGAACATAAAGGGGGATTCTCCGTTCCCTTAATTCACCAATGTCGCTCATTGACTGTAACATTGTGAAGAAAATGTGCAGCAACTGAAAACGGATGTAGCGTTTACATAAATATTTGCACCGTCAATTATGTAAAGTAGCTTATTCGCAAACACAGTTGTTTTCTATACGAATTCGGAATGAAGCGATTGCTTGAATTTTTTATGGGAACAAATATAAGAACTCAAGCATTATCTTATTCTTCGCCGTTTTGCTCACTTGACATGGTGCTGCAGTTAATCTGATTGATTTTCTCGGAGAACGGGCTGTTATTTCCTCAACAGTTCATACATTTGCGACTGTAATAACCGAACGATGTGGTCTCACAGTTCTGATTTTCTCATTCTCAACATTACCTATTCGTTTGAATTCCACGTACGAGCCTTAGTGATTTAGAATTTGACCTGGAAGATTTTTGTTATAGTAATACTTTCTCTCCCTTATCCCAAGTCGGTAAAATTCCAAATAAAATAAACCATTTCTGATAACGAATACGCCATTTTCAAATCTTCCCTATAGAATCTGCTTGAACTCTCTACTCTTCTTTCAGTCGCAGAATACTTTTAACTTTTAAAACGAAACTGCATACCTATCTGAGGTTATGTATTTTGACGATACGCATGCTTGAAGAAAGATAAAAAGGGCGTACAGGTTATCTATAGATAACATTTTAAAATTAAATCAAAAATTGTGATAGGAAAATTAAAGTACCCTGTCACATGAATTTGCAGGAGGAAACCATTTTTTATCATGTCAGAACATGATGTTGTTTTGGGGATGAGATTTTTGGCCTACACAAAAATCCATAGATGAAAGATTAAAAAAATATTATCTGCACGAGCATCTAAAAGAAAAATCAGCTTTTAATAACGTGTTGCCGTTGCATTTACAGCAAATAAAACCCAGAAGGATGTCATTTTGAACACATAATTAAATGAAATAAAATAAACAGGAAATGTTATATTATAATGCGAAACAAAGTTTATTGGATCGTTTGCAATTCTAAAGTGACTCACTCAATGAAGCAATTAAAATGAATAAAAAATATAATTAAATCTTCACGAGCATGTGGTGCTTGGCCGTTGAAAAAATTATGTTCTGGCATGATCCTTTGGAATATGCATAGCAGATTTCATTTCAACCTTTATTTTAACCTTAATCATTTTCTATTTATGAATTTTTGAAAATCCATATGTTTATGTGTGTGCGTGGCCGTTTGTGTGGGTGTTTTGTATTATCCTTTGGATTACCTCTAGACATAGAAAAACTAATATTTAATTCTATTAATTCATTATATAACCAAGCATACTTATTTATCATATCAAAAGAAAACCAAAACATACTTTTACAAATAATTTAATCTTCAAAAATGCTGTCGTCATTGAAAAAAATAAATGCAGTATAATTTAAATAAATAGAAAATAAAAGGATGATAATGATGTTTAGTTTAATCCCATTTATAATTTTTATTATTGCATTTATGTTGTATTCTTATATTGATACTAATTTGATTCTTACAATAAAATCGATTGCATTTGCAGTATTTTTTAGGGTTTTTTTGTTGAATTATCTAGAACACACTATGCAATGATAACATTTGGTGAAAGTGCATTTTTCATCACATTTCTCTGTCTTTCAATTGCCTTTTTAATATCATCTCATGCCCTTTAATAATCTCTCAATATGCCGGATTATTATTTCTGGATTTACTACGGCCATATTGAATATTAAAAAGATAATCTCCAAATCGACTGATCTTTCATTTTCTTTGAAACTAATTTTATGTGTACTCTAAATGCATTTGATTACAGCAGTATCAACCATATCAAAAAAAAAAGAATAAAGGCCTTCATTTAATGTTACCCAAATTTGACCACTCACCTTCTAATCGGTCCACGCCCTTAGCCATAATTGTAATAAAGTATCACGCACAAGGATAACTTGGTTGGTAGAGCGTTGAACTCGTTTTCTTAGGTTGCGAGTTCCAAACTTGCCAGCCGATGATTCCCCGAGTTTGTGGTGGCTGGTGTTCGTTAAATGCTACTGGAGGTACTGGGTCAGAGGAGATCATTGTCTGTTCCAGGTCTGAATTACGATCTGTGGATGAATGAAAAAAAATGCATGAATGAAGTCTGTCTCGTAAAAAGGGTTGTAACATGTGAGTACCTAAGACATACTCTTGGCCCTAGTTCGGGCTACTGAAAAACGAGAGACTCTCAATCGATTTAAATAGCTGACAGACCTAGTCGGTGGGGTTGAAAAAATGCCATAAGTAACAATAAGTATCAATTGAAGTTTAATCGGTAAACAATCCATTTCATATTAATGTAATGTTAAAAATATTTCTTTTTAAAAGCTTATAAGCAAAAATGGAAGTTCAATGTTAAAAATTTTAATCTACAATATGATAAGAATATGTGAGAAAATACCAAATAAAATGCAAAATCACTTGTAATAATCATATTATCATGGGGGAAGTTGAAACATGAAAAGTGGAGCATGCTTGATAACAAATTAGGACGCTTCATGCTACACAAAAACAGAAGCCCCAAAATTCAAAATACAAACTAGGGGTAGATCAAATAATCAATTTCAATGAGCAATAATACTTAAGCGCCAAATCGGTAATAACTTATTTAACAGGACAAAGTGCGAATTCATAGAGAACTCGCAGAAGATAAACTTCGTTTAACTATTCACGCCTCTCGACTCATCTTTTAGTCTTAAATGATTCAGTATCGATTGATGTCAATTCCGTCTACCTGTTTTTGTTATTTTTTTGTAAAGCAACAAAGAGCTTCAAGAAAGACCTCAGAAGCTCGAGTGTTAATGATGCTAATGCCAAAATTCTTCAATATTTGTGATACGTAATGTTTGTCCGATAAGTCTCTAAATTCATCGCTAGTTTACCAAAGGGTCATTGGCCTGGTATCCAATAAGCAATTAATAGAATTATCTGTAAATTATATTTGTTACAAAGATATTTCATGCATTTGGAAGGAATATTACAAATCCGAAACATCATAAATCTACAAAAAGTATAAGTTATTGTTAATTCAATTGAACAATTTGATACTTTAACATCACAAAACTAAAAATTTATTTAAGAAATGTAATTGAATATTACAAACTAGAAAACACTGTAAAATGAGATTATATTTCTATCATTGTAGTCATATATTTTTTGTTAGAAAATAATTTATAAATCTATTCATTATTTCCTTAAGAAAATATTTATAAATAAAATTGTATTTTGGATTAGCTATCACAATATTTCAGATATTACTTCCCTTCTTTTGAACTATTCATAAATTTTCTTACTTCTTTATATGCAGAAATATTTCTAAAATGATAGGGTTTTTTTTCTTTTGATTGAAATAAGCTTTATTTCACAAAGATACTTTACTTTACATATTTCATACATTTCTTTCAGATTTAAAATTCCATATATTTATGCCCTATTAAAATGTTTTGAGTCAACTAACCCATGATGAATTCTGCTTCCATTCCCAACAATTTGAGCAATTGAGATTTCGAGATTGAAAGAGCATAATTACTTTGCATTGCAAAATACAAGACATCCCCTACAAATAGCTAACATGAATTACACAAAAGGGGAAAAAATAAGTCACTATCTGAAAAGTAAGCACTTAGCCTTTTCCTTTCGAGATGTTACTTCCGGTTCGAAAAACATAACTGGAAGTCGTTCAGCTGGCAAAACCCAGGGGAGAAAATAGAGGCAGATCAGAGAAACTCGAAACGATTACTTGTGACATTCCTTTGACAAACCAGGCGATTTCTTTGCGAACACTTTCGAGCTACTTGCTAAGAAAATTCATAAGCTCGGACTGAATTTACCTTTAATAAGCTCTCTTGATATGGAAATCGTATATATTTCTAAAGTATATTTCTGGAGGCAGTTGGACTTTCAAATTTTTCATCTCAGGAGTGAAATTAAAATCAATGTGTATGAATTTTAGATATTTCACTTGAAGTTTTGGAATTTGAAAGCAAAATCGAGCAAATAAACTTATTCATTCACTATAAATCTACGATGCTGCATCGACAGCAGTCATTTATTAGTTATAACTTCGAAGGTAGAAAAGAAGCAGCACTTACTTTTGGCTAGTTTAAGAAAATAATTTATATTAATAAGTGAGCATTGAAACGATTCGATAAATTATTTGAGAAATCGTTGAATTGCATTATCTTTAGTAATTATTATATATATATATATATATATATATATATATATATATATATGTATTAAAAAGGTAAATAAAAAATAGAAATTATAAGCATGCTTTCTATTAAAATATCATAAAAAATTATCTATATCAAGAAAAGATATGAAGAGAAAAAATCTCTATCCAAGTCAATATTATGAGGTTTTTGGATACATTATTTTTATTTGTGAGTATATATAGAGTGAGTATATAAATTTTGTATATATATCATATTGTGATTTATATATATTTTTGATATTAATTTTTATAAAAAGTGAATGATTTTTACATATTTTGGAAGTGTCAGAAACAATCCAATGTTATCCTATCAAGTTTCTTAAGAAAATATTTTGAAAGCTCTAAGACCTATCCAAATATATCTAACCTTTTAGTAAAAATAATTTTTTGATTAATCTGTATATTTCTTATAAAATAGAAGTCTAAAAATAGCAGTACATTCCTTTTATACGCATTACTTTCCTTATGATAGATGGAAAGTATTATTTCTATTTTTGTATGAAAATTTTATTGATTACAAGAGATTAAAAAAGGTTGAAATTTAGGTATTTTATGCCCATTTTTATCACTATCAAGTACATTATATTTGTGATTTTTATAAGTAAAGCATTTTATAAAAATATTATTAAATGATAATCTATGTTTCATAAAATCTTTAATTGTAATATTATAGCAATTTATGTATCAAAAATATTGGGACTCAATCTATTCTAAGAAATTATTTATTAATATGAAAAATAATACTATACAATATGAGTTTATCTAAAATCATATAAAAATTCCATCACAAATAAAAGCAAATTGATACTTGATGATAAAGGGAAATTAATATCTCTATATAAAAAAATTATCAAAATTTTGACTTATATCCATTAGCCAAGACATTTGTAATTTAAACAGTAGTATTTATACATGGTCACTTATTTAAAACATACTTTATGACTAATATTTGTATATATATATATATATAGTAATCTAATTCAACAATGTGTAACAAACATAGTATTGTTTTCCATGTGTATGTATTCTATTGATTAACAAGAAACTATTCTAAAAGCATCCTCGTGTCTCGCTTTGGGATATTGAACATTAATTAAAATGTCACAGAATAAGATTAAATACTTAATAATTTCGAAAGATTAAATTCCATTGAATGAATTCAGGAAAGACATTCTTTAATTAAAATGCGAATTTTTGAATCCCCTAGAGCACGGTTTAGCCTTATAAAAGGCAAAAGGCGCATTAATTTCTCCGAGCTTAAAGGAGAGTTTTTGGACACATCGGAAATTAATTACAGGTAAAATTTTTCTGGCATATTTCTAAATAGCCAAATATGAAGATTAAATAATTATAACATTGTGAGGAAACGGAATTTTAGATCTTAAAACAATCTTTAGTTCTTTTCGAAATTATGCTTAATGAATATTTATCATGTTTTAAAATCAAAGATAGATTCTAATTTTTTCTTAAAGAATATTCATTGGCAATCGATATGTTTGAAATATTTTACTTAAAATGTGATTAAAATAATAATTTTTTAAACAAATATGACATAATACTTGTGCAATTTAGAATTTCCTTCAACATCTACAATTATAAACAAATTGTTTAAAAGTATATATTGTTTCATAAAAAAAAAGATACTTTAAATATGTGACTACTTTTAAAGTATATAGATAGATAGATAAAGATACAGATATAGATATAGATATAGATATAGATATAGATATAGATATAGATA
>JAOUZG010031916.1:4473212-4484679 GCA_026289955.1 Argiope argentata | reverse complement strand
GAAATATATACTGTGAGAAAACACTTTTTATTTATTATATGAATAACTCGGAAAAACACTTCATCTCAATGGCACATATTTTATGGATAGAAATTTAAATTTTCTTTCACAGATTAAATTTCTTATCGGAAAGTATAAATACTTAAATTTTTATTGAAAGTGAGAATATTTTTTCTAATGCATTATTCAATAGTAAACAACACTCAAGTTAGTATTATCCCAAACAGTGGATTGAACAATATAAAAGTGCAAAAGTAAATTTCTAATGCAATGTAAAGGTAATATGTAGAGTAAAAAATAAATTGATATGTTTACTAAATCAAAATTTGTTTGAAAGCAAATATGCGCAAAATCACAAAAAATGAAGATTTTCTTTTGGTAGTAATGGCATCTGACAGCTCCAAAGAAATTCTTGGAATTTTTCAAACTACTTTATGTAAAGTTTTTGAAATATTTAGAAAAATTCTGTTTTATATTCTGTAGATATGAAATAGGATCTGTATTTTATTATTGAAATTTTAAACACCAAAAACTAAATAATGCATGGTAGAAAAAATAAATTATGCATTATCATATTTAGGTTTTAGTTAACTGTATTCAGATTAAAAATTGTGATTAAAATTTTATATTATTTTAAAATTAAATTGTAAGAGAGTTTCTTGCTATAATTATTAAAAAAATTCAAAGCATACAAAATGATATTACAAACAATAATAAATATGTTGCATGTATATACTTAAAATCAAATTATTATTCTAAAATGTTCTTTTTATCCGACTTAAATGTTTTCTAAAATAACATTTAATGCTAAAATATTACTGAATTTCTATTGAAATAGTTGATATCATTTGGTATATGTTGGAAAATAATTCTCATAATTAGATATTGTGTAACCCTAATTGGCTTATTTTAACTTGAATATAAAACTATTTAAAATATCAAGTAGACATATCATGTACACGTTGCTGAAGGGCGTTATTCTAACCACAATAATTAAGTAGAAGTACAGATTTTGTTTCTGTTTATTTTAAAGTTGCTAATAAAGTTACAATTCTTTGTACTCTCCTAATTAAAATGCAATTAAATAATTTTGAAAAAAAAATTAGTTTTATACGAAAGACATATGAAAGTGAATTATACGATATTAAAGTAAATATCCAAACTACTCTTTACTGAAAAAGAAGCTATTTTTATTTCTCAAATTTTATAAATAATATATGCAAATTTCCCAAATCAAATCTGATTTATGTAATTAAAGTGTAATTAAATTAAATCATTAAATGAAAATTAGAATTAAAAAACTATTAAGATTTATGAGCGAATTTCGAAATTTTCAATATTAACACATTAAGATCTGATTTAAAATAAGTGATTCATTTTTTCCAAAATAAAACAAAATACGTTAATTAAAAATTCTTTAATTGGTATTCGAACAGAATATTATGCTTGTTTTTTAAGAGATGGTGTTTTATATATCGAAGTTATTCTAAAGATTAAAAATTATTTTTGTACATTGCTTCAAAGTAAAATCATGAATTGAAATTTTATCCTGTATTATCACTTAGCTACGAATAAATAAGTGCCTTTCGTGACTTTTTAATACTAAATATTTTCTATCTTGTACCAAATATACAAAGTTTTAACTTGTACAACAAAAAATATTTCTTTTATAAGTTTAAATTATTGCTTTATTCTACATATTTAATTATATTTTTAGTATGTTGCTTAATACATTAAGACATTTTTATTATTACTAGGGTAACATTTTAAAAAGAATTCACAATTTTCCGTATTTAACTATTAACGAGAAAAATAAATAAAGTTGTTTACTGTCTCAAAATAATCTAATAAAATTGAACTCGAGAAAATTGCATTGATTTTAGTTAAGGCAAATATTATTAAATTTAAATCTCATATTTATATTTACATTTTGTATCAATGATGAAGAAAAGAATTAAGAAATTGAATTTTATAATAAAAATTTATATTCGAGTAAAATATGCTAATATATGAATACATAAATCTATTCACATATACGCATTCTTTCAAAAAAATTTAAAATATAAAAAAAACTATATTTGCAAGACTTCTAATGTTAATAAATATATATGGCAGGTTAACAACAAAATGGATTTGCCGAGCCACCTGAAAAAATTAGCTCTTGAAAGAATCAATAACGCCCGCAATGACGCTGTTCATATGTACATGGATGGTAGTAAATTTGATAATGACAGTCCTGGTAGTGTCTTTTACATTCGATTTCAGGTTCTGGAAATTAAAACCCAGAGAAGAAATCCAGACCTCTACTCGTTATTTCAAATAGAGTTTATATTAATTTTAGAAGGTCTGAGTTCCATCATGTTGCAACCGCAATTTAAAGATCTGTATCTTTATGGACAGTAGAAGTGATGTCCAGAACTTTGCCGCTTGACGTAATGTGAGGGACATTACTGGTGAAGATATTGTCAAGAACCTAAATTATCTTTCCCTTTCCCATCGAATTGAATCCACTTTCAGTGTATTCCGTCTCGTGTCGATGTTGCTGAAAATGAAATTCCCTACAGTTTAGCTAGAGCTGGTGCTGGCGAGACCGCTACGCCTGCCGTTTTTCTTACTTACATGGAGCTTTTTTTATAAACACAAGGCTACGAATAAGGCCGTTTGGATGGCATCGCCAGTGCGCCCATGGTTTCAGAATAAGCAGAATAATTCAGAATCCCTGGTTCGGGGCAGCAGTAGACGAGATTAAACTGAACTTACCTGTTTCCTTAAGGGCCATCTATTTTCAATGACATTTGTTGGAGGTGAACAGTTCGAAATCTGCGCTAAATGTTAAGCACAGGCCTCTCCTGGACACATTTTATCTTGTCTGGGGCTTACCAGGCAAGACCTGGTTCATAATCTCCTTTTGGTACTGAGCTTTCTCAGGGTAAATGAGTTCATGAACCCGATCTAGCTTTCCTGGTCACAGGGACGAGAATCAACAACAATAAATATATATGGAAGAATTTCGAATCCACAGGACTTGGATGAACAGTTTTATATTTAAAAAAATTGCCATGGTGCATTAACAGATATGTCTTTGAAGAGATATTATTTGTGAGGAAAGCAGACAAAAAATACATCAAAATCGTATTATGCAGCATTAAACAAAAATTCATTAAAGATTTTTAGAAAAAAAGTGCTTTTGGTAAAAATAAATGTGTACCTTATAGCAGAAATCATATTTTTTCATATGATGGTTTGCATTGAAAATTATTAAAGAAGAATGGATTTTTTTCAAAGGCGTTGATTGTTTGTCATATTATGTATTGGTGAATGAAATCTCAAGATAAAATCAATGAATAAGATAAAACTGTGATTTCAGTAGTTTGTAGTGATTTTTTTAAATGAATAAATAATAATTTCCCTTTCCCTTTTAATTCATCCATTAAGCAAAAGCACTTACGATCTTTTTAAATAAAGTTTTAGATAAGACTTTCTCTCGGAATTTTATTTTGAAAGTACATTAAGAGTTCATTAAAATTGTATAAAATAACATTTGTTGATTATTCGCTTATAAATTGATTGTTCGCCTCTGAAGAAACTTTTAAATCCTCAAATGATATTAAAAACATTATGTCAAAGCCCAACAAACATTGTGCACTATTAATCAAATCATTTCACAGTTTTGCACATAAAGGAATTTTTTTTAGATAAAAATAAAACTACAAGTTATTATGATAGTGAAATGTTCATAAATAAAGACGGATAAATTAAGATTTTCACAAGAATAAAATGTATAATTTCCCAGCTCTGTGCGGTACTTATAAAATATCCTAACAGATGCAAAATTCCAACTTTTATTTAGGCGTCTAGCAATTCAATCAGTATTTTATTCTTACGCATGCAATAAAACCTAAACATGGATAAAAATTAATAATGAAAACATAATTTCCACATTTTTCAATGTGCAAATGTAGCAAGGATTGATCTTCTAAGGCTTGCAAATTTTATTTTTTTTATTCATTATATTGTGCTTTTAAAGAGTATTTACAAGTTGATATGTTTTCAGCGTTTTTATTTGTATTTGACAATATTTCTTTATTTTTATTTCACAATACAAAACTGGTATTAATCCGATTTTAATAATTAATTTAAATTAAGAATTTATGACTTTTTTTTGTAGAATTCTGAGATTTTATTGTTAACTTTTAATGTAGTTATATTTTTATTTTTAATAACATAACAAATCATATGTTTATTTATTTGTTTTCTCTTTTTATTCAGTAGATACGCATGAGATTTACTTATACAGATTTAATCGATAATTGAAATCATTTAATACCAAATACTCTTGAATTAATAGCCTAATCCTTGTAAATTTTGTACTAAACTTCAAGGAAGTGACTTCTTCTTTGTATTTATAAGCAATTCATTCCAATATTTCTAATTCCAAAAAGTTATGAAAAGATAGAAATAAAATCGGTAATTTCCATTTAGAGAAAATGTTAACTCCCCAATAGCCAAGCAATTTCAAAAGTTTATTTTATTAAAAATGCTACAAAATACTACATGTAAACTTTTCATGGGAAATATTCAAATAATATCAATATTTGTGTAGAAATTTGTATTTGGAGATGGAATTTAATATGATTCAAGAATTATAATCAATAATCCTCAGAGATGTAATCCATAACTTTATTACCATAAAAACCAAAATGCGTTTGAAGAAAAAACATAAATCACGAATACAATTAAATAAAACTCATGATCATTTAATCCAATCTAGGGCCTTTAGGAAAAAGTCTTGGATATTATATTATAGAAAGTTGGAAATTTGATCCGCAAACAAATTAGAACTTTAAAATGTTAAAGCTAATTTTTTAGAAATCATCATTTCTCTTGATGAGCCATTAATCGTACTTGATCGGTTTGTTGCTGAGAAAGTTATGAAGAGAAAGTAAAGGTAGGATTTTGAAAGTTTATCTCGTATCACGAGAACCATCCAATTCCAAGGAAAGAAGTAAAGGGTATTGAGATCTGGAATTAGTTTATTTGGGGAGAGCATTCAGAGAATGAAGAATTATTTCAAAGTAACGAACAAATAAAACATGTTTACCACCTCTTGATTAAATTCTTTTTAAAAGATGTTATATCTGTTGCAATATTCTTAAGAATATTTACCTATTGCTTTCTAGAAAATTTGTTCTCTGCGCCTTCTGTCAAGATAAATTTTTATTCCTTAAAAATATGTCCAATAAAATCTGACAAACCAACTTAGTAGATGGATCTAAAAAATGCTTTATACATACATGTAGAGTAATTGAATAATCAGTAATCCTTGAATTTTACAAAAAAAGAAGAAAAAATGCCGTTTGCATTTCTGTTAAAAATAAATGAGACTATTCGAAAATATTTGTAATTAAGGAATATTCTGTTAAATTACTTACTATAAAGTGATCTCAGGATTGAAGAATTGAATTAAATCTTAAAATTGAATTTAAAATGGGAATGAATTTTTTTGTTACATCTAATAGAGTAAATTTTCGGTGTCTTTATTTAATTAAAAATAATTCTATCTTTTTGAAGTTACAATTCGACTTGCGCTGTTAAATTTCTCATTTGAAAATTCACTACAAATTATATTTCATAATTTTGTTATGAACACTTATTTACTCCTGAACACTAGCCAATTTTTCCAGTTCATTCAATTATTCAAACCTGTTCTTAACAGGTTGAAAAAAATTTATAATATGGAAATAATTATTTATTTAGTATCTAAATATTTATTATTATCATGAATAATATTTAGTTTTTAAACTAATAAGAGAATTTAAGCCTTTTTCATCTAAAGCATTTTAAACCCTTAATATCCACAAACAGAGAAAGAAAAAATAATAATTTGGCATGAAATTCTATAATTCAGAAAATAAATAGAAATAGATGAAACATTTTTTCTAACCAAATATCTCAATTCCGAGGATAGAAAATCAGAAATAGCACGACATTGCACAAAAGTCTCCTATAATACAGGCTCACTTAATTGCACATTCAGAGAATAAAAATTAAGAAAATCTTTTAAAGCAACGATTCTTTAAGGTTCTGATAAAAATATCAAAAAATTAGGAATGTTAAAGAGCATTTAAAAGACACCTTTTTTTTAGAATCATTATAAAAAAAATATTCGTATTAGTTCTAGAAAATGAAAAAAAAAAAATACAAACGAAAGATTTTGGTAAAAAAAAGTATTGCTAAAAACATTTAAGGATATTATTAAAAAAAATCAAACATCATAATTTTGATTGCTGAAATACATGTTTCCAACAATTTCAGCGTAAAATTCCAAAGGAAGGTGGAATTGTATGTTAATGCCCCCAATCAAGAAATCCTAATTACTAGTTCGAAGAAAAAAATAAAAGTCTCTGACATAATTGAATAAAATTGAATGTGTTCTTTCAATATTATATTTTTTTACTGAAATTCCACTGTTTTTTGCTGTAAAAAGGTTCGATCGCGAAATCAGCAGGAAGCTTTGTAAAATTTAAGCTCAATTTTTAATTGTTTCTTTAAAATAAATATAAATAAGAAGGTACTTAACCATAGTCATATTTTAAAAAATATAAATTTTTGTTAACGTATCTAAAAAATAAAAACATTTTAGCTACATTTGCATTTTTTTATAAAGGTTGAAACTATAAAATTATGTTTGAATTCTTAGTTTATGTTTAACAACTAAACATTATTTTATTAACTTATAATGTTTAATTATTTTCTGTTTTTATATTTAAAAAAATCAAAGAAAAGAAATGAAAAAAGTATGAATATGATTATTCTCACAAATATTAGAATACTTGACAAATATTTGAAATTAGTCATATTTAGTAAAAATCATTGAGTAAACTGCAAAAGGATGCTTAAAAGTCAAAATTATTATTAAAAATTGGAGGAAAAAAATTACATTTTTTTAACATTAATGTCATTATTTATAGAATATTCCATTATGTATCCATCAAGAAATTTTTGCTTATACACCAGAGTTCTTTTAATTTTATTTCTAACAGAGAATCTAATGAAATATTTGATCTAAAAGATGCTGAGGAGAAATATAAAAATTTATGAAAATCATATAATTATGTATCTTATAAAAGGAAATTTATGTAAAGAATAATATCCCTTGAATACTATTGAAAAATGATAGAGTTCGTGAAATTAAATTATATGCATTAGTCTTAATAGTTTTGAAATATATTTGCTTTAAATTAGCTTTTCGATATCTTGTTATTATCTTATTTATAATATTTATTTTGGTTTTCAATTGTTTTTAGAAATAAATAATATAAAGAAAGAAATAACGACATTTATATATAACAAGGCATTTGCAATTTTCTTGATAATAATTTTAAAAAACTACTATTAGTACTAGTATGCTCAAAAGTGATCGTTTTCGGAATATGTGTCACAAATGATATAAAATGTTTTCTTCATTATTTTCTAAAATATATAAAAATAAAAATAGCAGACATTGTGAACTATCACATAATGGAAGTTTTAAAAACTTCTTTAAAAATTATCGTTTTGTGGCATTTGAAAAATAAGTTGAACAATTACAAATGAAAACCTTTTATGGCTATCGAAAATCTTTCAAATGGGTATAAACATTAATTAAATCACCCAATTCTTTTAAATTTTCTTTTCCGCTTTCTATTCGTCGCACTTTCATTTGTGTGTTAAAATTTCAGAGTCCTGACAAATAAAATCAAACCCTGAAAAACCGAGATAAAAAAAAAAGAAGTTATTTTCGATCCAGACAGAATATTGTTCTTTTAGACACAATCATCGCTGATGCAAATATCAGAAAATCATGTTAGGGAGACAATATTCATGTCTTTCACCTGTATATCAAAACGAAAAGCATCCGTCAATTTTAGCCTGAACGTTGTCAAATCGATGACAATGCAAGCATTTCTCTGCGGATAAAAAATATTTACTTCCCCATGATAGCAAAACATCAAATAATTTTTTAAACACTGTCTAAAACGCAAGGAGAATTTAAGATTTAAAATATTTTAAATGGAAATAAATAAATATATATATAAGTGCATATAAAATATTGTGAAATTAGAGTTAATTTTCATACTTTCTAAAGCAAAATATTTTTCAAAATTGTTTAATCAGGAGATTAGAAATTATCTTTCATCTATTTTTTATTATTCGGGACTGTGTTAATTATCTGGAATTTTGGGAAAATTCTAAATTAATCTTTGATTTTTTTTCAAAGTACCTTTATACTTGGGCCCTCGAAATTTTATTTTAATCAGATAAAACCCTCTTTTTCCAAAATTTGAATTTTAGTTTTAATAAATAGTTGAACTTAAATATTAATGAAAAATTATATTTTGCAAATTATTAGTACATGGGTTATAAAAGACTAAATGCTCATATTTATTCTTATAACATATCTTGTAATTATTTCTAACGCATAAAGTCTCCAATAATTTAAGAATTTTTAAGATGTCATAGCACGTTTTGAAACATGAATAAAGTGTATATTTCAAATATTTAGAAATCATTTAATCTCTAATATGCTAGCTTTCAATACAAAAATACAAATATTCAATTAGCAGATCTTAGAAATTTCAGTGTAAAATACACATTTTTGAAGAATGGGCATTTTAATTTTGAAAAAAATGAAAGAAATGCACGTTTTTGACATAAAAAATATCCACACTATATTTATAAATAACCATATCCAAATTAAAAATTGTAATTTTTTCTAAAAAATAGTAATCAGACACTTTTTGCTTCCAATTCTAGTATTGTGTCATGTGGTTGCAATCACAGTCGAGAATAAAGGAATAATAAGGAGAAATTTAGTTCTCACCTTTATGCTTAAATTGTCTTTCATAACTTATTTTTGTATTCATAGGAGAATGTAGTATGAAATTTTATAAGATTCAATAAAACTTCCATTGAATAATTGAAATATGGAATTCCAATCTCATTTATGGAAAATCGTCTTTGATCCTAATGTTAATGTAATAAAACTTTCATTGATCCTTAACAAATTTGTGAACTCTTATAATTTGCTAATTCTTTCATAATTATTTTATAACATAGATCAAATACAAGTAGCTAAATAATACTATTATGTATAATATTTTGTCAAAAGTTTGTCAAGAATAAGACTGAAACTGAAAAGACTCAATCTGATAGTAAGTTTTATCTAACTGCTCATTTTCTTTCGCATTTGCATTATAAAGTATATACAAAATATAACCCTAACATAATATTTGAAAATGGATTGAAAATATTAACTAAAAAAATAAAATTTCGAAATATTCTAGCGATAAAGTAAAAACATAGTCATAAAAACTTAAAATATAAGATCAATATTTGAATATATAAATAGAGTAAAAAAAATACATTTTTACTTATTTAAGCTTTAATTAATCTATAAGCGTAAAATATTAAAATACTTAATTTTTATTTTAAAAAAATCTAGATGAATGATCGTAAGAAATATAAAATTATGTAAAAGAAATTCTATTTTTTACCGCATGTATTTAAATTGTATTTTCTTTCTTAATGTGATATTTATTTAACTTTAAATTTGGTGAATTTTCTACTTAAAAGGATATTATTTATAATTTGAAAATTATTCTTTCTACTATTTTATGAATAATTAAAGAAAGCATCTATTTTTTAATTTGTTATTACTTTAAAAATAGAACTTTTTGTAGTGTGATTTGTCACGTGTGATATTTTTCCTTCCTCTAAGAATTCTTTGATATATCCTTTATTGCATCCGTCAAAAAGAATCAGTTCTGAATTTTATAAGAAATTGTTATTTTTGTTTAAAAAAATAATTTAAAGAAAGATTGACACATTCCATTGACAGGAATCCGTGAACACCATTTCCGGGTTCTGTTATGCCTAATCAAAAGAATTTTAGAATATAAAATATGATTTTTTAAATAAAAGTGGCAAAAACAGAAACCTATCGCTAGAAATTGTAAGACAATTTCAAAATATGATTTATGCTGGTAATGGTTTATATAATTTTATATCATTTAAAAAAATGTTGTGTGTTAAAAAAGTGTTGTTTTCCTTAAGTTTATAAGGAAACAAATTGTTTAATAAGCTAATAGTTTTAGAATTATTCAAAATCATAATTTGAGTGTACAAATTATAATTGATTAATAAACCGAATATTTATTATTAACTTTTGTATTTAAAAGATTTTAAATAAACAGAAAAATGTATTATTATTCAATTCTTATAATTTTTTATAATACAAAATATAATAATTTGCTATTTTCTCCTAAAAATTATTCTTTAACAGCACTTCTATTCTTTTAGTGATGCAAATTGAAAGAAAAATGGCATTAATCATTTTTAAAAAAATGCTTAAGCTGTATTATCTTGTAAGGAATTATTTAAAACAAAGCTAATACATGAATTTATTCAACGAATTTTTTTAAAAAAAAATGAATGAAATGTAAAAAATGGGAACATCTCGACGGAATTTTTGAAAGAAACTCAGATTAGAGTATTCAGATCTGAATTTGAAGTGAAACCTGCAAGCTCTGAATGAGTTTAAATATCGAATGACAAAGGAGTCTAAAAAAGAATTCCTTGCGACACAGTGGAGGGAAGGAGTCCTTTTTCGTTTATAAAATCGCTGTTATGAAAGAAACGCGTTCATTCCTTCAAGAGTATTTTTTCAATGGTGTGTAAGAAAACTCTTCCTCTTCCAAAATATTTTTTAAATGGCGAATATTCGTTGTCAAAATGGAGGAAAATTTCTTTTTCTTTTCAGGAAGTTTTTTTTTCTTTCAGTATTACAAAAAAGATTTTTCCATTTTAGATTCTCTTTTCTGAAATGCTCTGTCTAATATTATCCTTTAAAAGCTTTTATTTCGTGTATTTTAAACACAAAGAAAATGTGATGAAAAAAATGGTTCACTGTATCGTAAAAAATGAAAGATGTTAGTTTCGATTTTACTAAAGTTAATTCTCGTGTTTAAGAGGATTGTTGTCATTTGTTTCTTTTGTAGTTTCGTGAAAAGGCCATTTACATACTAGTTCAACTCGCAATGCAAATTTTAATTTTTTTTTGGGGGGGGGGAATTAAACTGCGTTACTATATTTTTAACGTCCTTAACTTCAGAGAAAATGTATTTGTTTTTCTTTTAGTTAGAATTTTACAAAAAACAAAACAAAAAACTGAAAGTAAAATATTTTTATAATTATTCAAGAAGTATAAACTAGATAATAACATCTATTCTATCCCTAAAAGTATAAAACAATTATAATATCTTATTGTCTTGTAAACCTTCCATTGCTTTTTGATATAAAATTATGGCTGGTTGTTTATATAGTAAAATACAATTAAGTCAAAAAATACTATAATAAAATCTGGAATTTTCTCAGAATATATTGACATGACTTCAACTGAAGCCTTGTGGCCGAGCGGCAGTGTGGC
>JAOUZG010031916.1:4450917-4473202 GCA_026289955.1 Argiope argentata | reverse complement strand
TGACTACGTCGGAAAAGTGTGAATCGCCTGCGAATCTGGTTCGAATCTCAGCGGAGGAACTTTTGACTTTATTTCTATTAATCATTATAATTTATTCCGGAAATTTCCAGAACAATCTTGATCTTTATATAACGTTCTTTTCGGGACAGTACTTCCGGTTATTTGCTATATAAACTACTGTAACATATCTATCAAGGATTGTCTTCAACCCGAGCAAGCTGCTGTGTGTTAATAAAAATCCTTTATTTCAAATTAGTCTGCATTTATACGTGACAATATGCATATTTGTCTTTAAAAGATAGTATTTATTTCACAAACATATTATAAAAGGAATTTAATATATTATAAAACGAAATGTTTTTCAGAAGATAAATCGTAAACTCTTAAACAAAGGAAGGAAATACAATTCAAATATGAATTTCTTAAAAATATTTGTCCTTATCTCACATTTTTTTTATTCTTCATAAAAGGTAAAATGTAAATTGTAGCATAGTAATTTGTCTAATAGATTTCGGTGAAACTTGGATCAAGCAAAAATGTCATAAAACATTCTACCTTTCTGTTGTTTTCAACAAACGCTAAAATTTTCAGCTTGAGCTGACGCTTCACTGTTCAAGGAAAACCGTAAATGACCACAATTATCTTGAATGAATATTACGCAACTTTTAAATTTTAAATTTTGTTTGAGAGAAATGTGAGTAAAATTATTAGTGTTTCAGAAGTCTACAAGATTTCTTTTATTGGTCCTTTGAATTTAAAACTGCCAACAAATCCTATATTTTAAAACTGACTTGGACTGTATTTTAAGAACAAAAAAAACTACTTTAATTTAGGTTACTTCATTTCAATCTTACTCAGTTTCAATTATCTAATCATTGTTAATTTTTCTTCCGTTCTTGTTGCAGAATTGTAATTTTCTATTGTACAAAATTCTTTTAACTAATTACTAAGAAAAGAAAAAAAACCTTGAATACTTAAAATGTCTATTTTAGAGATCAATAACAAAAACAGACAATTGACATTTTCAAATAAAATCCTGAAAATATTGTTTCTAATCGACTATAAATAAAATAATTTATGATTAAAATTAATTTGAAACCTTTTTTTACATTTCAAATGAAATTCTAAAAATAAATGTATAGTTCTACTTAAATTAAATATTAAATAAGTATTATTTAGTGGATGAATATTATAATATAACTACATTCAAAATCTAAAATGTTTCCTATTTGAATTACTACTTTACATAAATATACTTATTATCTACAAGAACTATGCATTTAATTTTATTAAATATGTCTTACATCATTTGGATATTAATTCACTATTAACAGCAAGGTAATTCATTCACTATTAACAGCGAGATAATTAATTCATTATTAACAGCATATCATCTAACTACGATGAAAGAAATCAGTTTAAACCAAAATATCACAAGACAACGTTGTAACCCATTTTGAATACTTGTATTTTATTTATCAATGTATTTTATACTCATGAAAGAATAATTTCTATGCTTTTTTACAAACAAAAATGCAACAAATTTTTTAAGGAATTTATATTTATGAAATTCTTCTTTATTTTAATCCTCAATCTACATGCAAAATATACTAATAATACGTATATACATGTTTAATATTTTTTAACTTAGCATTTCGATTTAATAATTAATTATGTTCTAATTATTTAATTTTCATAAACAAAAACAATGAGCAATTTGCTTAAATACTTAATTTGAAAAAGTTTTTGCTTTTGGACAGATAATGCTTAACGTATGTTTCGTAGATCTCTTACAAATTTTATGCTGTGTGTGAGCATGAAATTATAACTCATTAGCTAATGAACTCAGAAATGATAGACAAAACGAATAACATCCATTTTCATTCAAAGAAATAGTACTGATGTAGTCTGAATCTTAATAATTAGATTTAATTTTTCTTAGATAGATATATTAATTTAGAAATGTTAAAAAATTATGAAATAAAAAGGGATTAATTTTTTTAAAATGTTTCTATTTTTTACATCTTGAAAGTCAATTATTTCAGAGTATTGCGAGTTAAATAATTGACATCTCGGCTTTAATTATTTTTCATTCATTAATTAAATGCTATTTCTTATAAAAATCAATCACAAATCATAATCTTAATTTTTCTGAGAATTATTCACAACCTATTTTTTAATTGGTAAACAATTAACAAATACCATTTTATTTAACTTATCATATGTATCCATAGAAAAGTTTGTTACTCTCTTTACCTTAAAAATTGTATTTATCCAACAGATTTTCTTCATCTATTTCAGATTTTTTGAACAGGGTTCATGATTGTGGGATTCGGTTTCTTTATTTTCCTAATTTCAAATATTTAATTTCTTTATTTTCTTAATTAACTCATTTGGGAATAATATCATCATGTTGAAAAAAAGTCAGTCAAATTAAAGATTTTTTTATTCTTAAGAATCTCTTGAAAGGATTTAAAAGGAAATGTGTGTCATAAAATAATTATGAAAACTTAAGCATTTCTAGTAATTACTTAAATAATTAAAAAAACTGAAATTTTTATTATTAAATAAATATTAATTTCACAATTATTCCATCGGTTCTTTGAGACGTATTTCTTAATCCTCTTCTATATAATATTTTTTTCTTTGTTTATAACAAGAAAAATACAAAAAATTAATTTGAATAATTATTGACTTGACAAAAAGTTCAAAGACAACAAAAAACATTCTCTTCAGATGACTCGCTTTACAAACCAAAATCTATTTTTTATGATAGTTTTCTTCGCACTTAAACAAAATATGAAATCATATTAGTGCATAATTATGATTAAAAGTCATAATATATATTTTTTCTAGGAAAAAGATGATAAATTTTTGACTTTAGTGTCTAATGATTTTCTGACGATGCAGACTGAAATTTTCAGTTTGTGTGCACTCTATTTTTGGATAGATAATTGAACGTAATACGTAAATCTAGAGACAAACTTATTCTATAATGTATTAAATTTTCCGTTGTTCTAAAAGAGCAAGAATATTAATTATTTATTCTAAAAAATTATTTCTAAAACACCATAAAAATAGATTCAAAAAGTCATTAAAATACTGTTAAAATAATTATTACATGTAAAAATCTGCAATTTTGAAATGAACAAGTTATTAATCAAAGTTATTTTATTAAAGTACATTTTTTGGGAATTCTTAATCAACATTTTGTATTCCATTTATAATTAAATTTTAGGCTATTTGTTTTGAAGGCTTTGTTTTCAAGTAAAATGAAAAATTTTAAGTCATATAAAGAAGAAAAGGCAATACTTGTATAGAAAGTTGGCCATTGAAACCAAAATTTTTTTTAAAAACCGGCAGCCAAAACCGTGTGGGGTAAATGATACTACTGCCTTCCAATTAACAGACAAAAAGCATTTACCAGCTGTAATACCATGAACGATATTAAGTTAATAACGTAGCTGTTACTTATAATTGCTAAACTAAAACGCAAATCTTTTTCCCCTAAAATTTAAATAATTTAATTTAGACCAAAAAGCAGCATTTTTTTTCTTTAAAAATGAAATGCTTGTTTTACCATTCGAAAATTTATGTCCATATTTTTTACAAAACATATGCTTGAAAACTGCTCTTTTAATTAATGCAAGTAAGTTAATTTTAAAAAAATATTAAAATCCGTAATGAAGAAGGAACATAATTCATATTGCTTAGTTATAATATGTAGGTACTGGTTTCATTGATGTGTGATTGGAATTTGAAGCACAATAGAAACAAAGAATTTCGATGAAAAATTTGGATTTATTTCAAAAATAGCAGTCTCTTTATTCAAAACACATTTTTATTACCAAGTTATATTTGAATTGCTTCTCCAACAAGATTTTAAAGATAATTAAAATTATTAATTGAATTTTATTTATTCATTTCTAATAAACATGATATTATTGTATATTAAACTTTAATTAGATTCAGTGCTTCTTTAAGTACAATTTGAATTTGATGTTCTCAATGAAATTAAATTTTCAAACACACTGAAAAATGATATAGAGAAGAACGATTATTCATTCTTTAGTTTTATAAATATGTGGAAACCTCCCGATGTTAAAATAAGTAACATGAGAGAAAATAACTGGAATTTTATGTGCGATGACATTTGCTCAAAATACTGATATTTTTGGAAAAAAAAATACTGGACAAATAATTTATTGGAAATAATATAAATTTTTGAACGAGTATATTCTCAGAAATAAAATTGTGATAATTCTATACATTCTCTAAAAGTTTTTTAGGTATTTCTATCATTTTTCTTTTCCTGTTGTTGCTATTTATGGTACTTTTCAAAACCGCTGACTTATCACCGATTTAATCCGATAGAACGTCTCTCGTTTTTTAGTAGCTCCAACTAAAGCCAAGTGTTCGGCTAAGCTACACACACGTTACAGCCCTCTTTTATATGGCGGACTTCATTCATGCATTTTCATTCATTTACCCACATATCGTAATTTAGATCTGTAGCAGAGAACGATCATCTCTTTCCCAGTAACCCAAGTGGTATTACTCTCGACATGGAGGACTTAGTGACCACAAACAGATTTAACGAGCGCAGGCACCACACACTCGGGAAATCTTTGGCCGGCGAGGTTCGAACTCGCAACTAAGGAATACGATTCCAAAGCTCTACCAACAAGGCTATCCCGGCCTTCTTTTCGCTGTGATTATAGTAAATGCTTAATTTTGAATAATATATGTATGTTAGTATATTATTAATTAGTTAGTAATAAAAATATATACTATATTGTTAAAGATACAGGACTACGATTGCACATGCACAAGAAAATTAAAATAAATGGCTTCCAATGAAAAAACAAACAAACATATAGCAAGGAAAACCGAACGCTTCCAAAGAAAATATGTTATCATAATATAGTTATGATTGAATTTCAAAATATTTATTGATCGATTGAACGAAATATATCAAGAAGAAAAAATTATTTATCTGTAAAATGTGAATGAACTGAGAATTTTATAAGAGAACATTATAAAAACAAGCTATATCTACGAAATATTTGTCATACTTAATTTTAGATTAAATTAATTCAATAAATAACATACTAATATCTTCACGACATTATGTGTCGATTTCTGAATGATATATATATAGAAAGATTTTTTCATAAAGGAAATTTTAATCATTATTTAACCGTTGTCAAGAAAAGAAAATGCTTGAATTAACACGTTAAAATTTGTCTATTGTTCTTTCGAAGTAATTAAATAAAAAAAAATAAAGATATCACTTGCCTGCTATTGTGTGTTACCATTTTTTAAAAAAAAGCAATTTCGTTATTACTCTATTGTTAAAATAAAAAACTAAATTGATAGCAAATTTCTGGAATTAAAATCTCATGCAACTTTTATTTATAAGCAGAATTTTAAAACAGCAGGAAATCGTTTTATTTTTCAGATATTAGTGAATTCTGTTCATTTGAATTTAAAACTTTAAGTAAAATTAACCTTATTTGAAGACTAATTAATTTGTGACGATAATTAATTAATTCATGCGAATTTAAGCTCATAAAAAACTCATTAGTAATTTCATCTGATATAACTTATGTTAATTGTTATTTGCTTTTCTAGTTTTCATTATTTTACTTTTTATTGCTATGCATAATAGTTTAAAAATATTGATTACTCATGCATCATGGGAAATTGAGCTTTATTCAATTCCGAGTATTAGTTCACACTCTTCCAAAATATATTTATAATTCTTGCTCAAATTTTCAGTCGTTAATAAAATACTTTCTATTAATCCACTCAAGTTCAAGTAAATTCTTTTAAAATTGCATCAGATGATATTTGATGTTAATACAGTTTTTTCAAATATTAATTCGTTTATTTTTAATTGATTAAAAACTTATTTTTCAGCCTTTATAGTAAGTGTATTGGTTAGGTTGGGATAGCCTGTTTGGTATGGCGTTGGATTTGCATCTCTTGTGCTGCGAGTTCGAATCTGGTGTCAAAGTTCTCCATGTCGAGGATTATATCGCAGGTGGAACTTAGTCAAAGGTGATCGTTATTCAGGTACTCAGGGGTCCATAGTCTCACCCCTCCTTCCATTGAAAAGTGGAATACAAGAAAAGAAAATTGTAGTTATTTAATAGAAAGTAAATAAAATATAATTTTTCGTATCATTCTAAATTTCTCCTAATACCCAAAGCATGAATTGATTTTAAAACAAAAAAAAATTATACTTCTTGATAATCTATATTATTACTTATTTCTCTCTTAATTTCTAATTATTTGAGATAATAATGAAATTATTTAATAGTGCTTTATATTTTAATAAATATTTAAATGAGTAAACGAACAAGAAACATTTAAACATAATAGAATGAATAATTGATATATTAAACATTTATATATATTCCATGAAATACGATTTACTGCAAATGAAATAAGCTAAAAGACTATCTTTCAACGCATTCAAAAAAATCTGCAATTGCATTAATTTAAAATATATTTCTTTTAACAATTATTTTGAGAAGCTTTAGCGTAAATATTTCAGATTCATTATATTCAAAGAATTCTGCGACAGCCGAATAATTTTATATTAAATTTTACAAGTGAAGTCTTTTCTGTTGACAGTTGTCAAGTTCTGCTCTCACTAGCTGTGATTCTAATAATATCGGGATGGCAGGGATCTAGTCATAACAACTCTTAGGTACTTAAACAGATGAAGTTTATTGACATATAGTTAAACGAATCAGTGAGATGTCAGTTGTATTTTTCAATTGGCTAGAAATTTTATTGTATTTATCAAACGATGTCTGAAGTTCTAACTTTAAAGTGAAATTTGACGGGAAAGTTTTACTTACACACGAATAAATATGAATTATATATGACCAATATTTTTTAAGGTAGTTTTTTGAGAAGCGCACAACAAATGCCATTTGTGTTTTCATTCCTAAAGGAAAACTTCAAACTGTTCATTTTAGCTTCAGCTGCAAATGCATCTTTTAAAGCATGAGAATTATTAATTTCAAAATATATTCAAATGAAAAAGTTTAATTATAGTTTGAAGATAACCTTTAATAATTTTATCCCTTTATGATTCCTTATAACATTGTGATAATGTTGATATGAATTTTTCATTTATATGAAGTCACTTATAAATTGAAAGTATAAGATTATATTTCATATAGTTAAACAGAAGTTGGAAATTGCCATTGGATATTAATTTTTAGTAATTTTTTTCATACTTTTTTCTAAACTTGTATATGAAAATGATTTATTAAATGTTGCTTAATTGTTAAAGGCAGTTCCCTATCCAAAATATGGTGAAAGGTATATAAAGTCAGACTTGATTTTTAAGTTTTGATTATTTTCCTTCGTTTTTTGAATCAGGACCATATAAAAAAACAGGAAATGAGAATTAGAGAAGGCTCTAGCATTAAAATGTATTGTCAAATTTTCGATTATCGATTCTTTTGTGAATTCTGTAGAGTTCACAAAATGACGCACAGGCACAAGATTAGAAACAAACCAAAAATTAAAAAAAAATGTTCTTTATATGAGTTCTCTGTTCCTGACAGCTCTTAATGCTGAACGATATTTTTTTTATAATTATGATAATTATTATATCGTTTGATCCTGATAATACTGAATATCGTGAGTACTGTCATATAACTACCCACTATGTGATTTAGCTGGCAAGAATTATTATTTCTTTCCCAATTCGAAAGGACAACTTCAACTTCATCTGTTAATATTTTTTCGTTTTGTTTGTTTTGTATGAAGTAAATATGCTTTCGATCTTGTTAAAAATGGCGAAACGTTTCATGAAATTCTGAACATTTTAAGTGAAGGAGTCATTCCATACCGCCAAAAATGCGACCTTGATATTAATAGTGTTCAGCTTTTAAAGCAGAAATGGGAGAAGTCTTTCAAATCTGAGGTATGTTTTTTTCTGAATCATTTTTGACTTTCGCATTATTTCGTAATCATGTTCTCTAATGTTGAAATTGGATGCTGAAACGAAAGTTTATGTGTCTGCTTTGAATCACGTTGTATTTAGAGCTCCTCCTTTTTGAAAATTAATCCTGAATTGTATATTTAGCATTTAGAATCTCAATTTATAACATCGAGTTTTGTTTGGGGAAATGCTAATTTTCATTGTGTAATTCTGTGTTGGATTTCGATGTTCTGGCTTACGTAATTAATCTAATTCCCCCCTCCTTATAACCCAAACCATTATTGAAAGTTAAATTTGTTAAATAATATGCTGACATGAAAATTTATAAACTCAAACCTCTTTTAAATGATTATTTAGTTATATGATAAAACTCCTTCACAAGTTTTAATGCAAATGAAAGAATTAACGATCGCGCTAATGACGTTGTCTTAAAAACACTTTTCTTGCATCGTTTACGGGTTAACTACAATATTATCAGCATGTTATTATGAATTAAAATTAGCACAATTCACTGGGAACAAAAATTTAGGAGTTGTCAACGCAAGTTCAACGAATGTCTATACACTTATTTCGAAGTAATAACAGAAAATGAACGTCAAATGTCGTTCATTTTCCTATTCCAGAAACTATTATTAGGAAATGTTGGAGTCATTCATGTTATGGCGATAAAGCTAAAAAAGGGGTATAACCATGTTTAAAATCAGAAAATTTAAGGAACCGATAAATGTAACTGCTTATGATTGTAATGAATTTAGCCGTTAATTTTTGTTTAAGACCTAAAATCTAAATTTAAAATTTTAATAAGAGGTGCTGTTTCCCTCTGTTTTTCCAGTTTTTATGCGAATTTAACTAAACATGTGTCAGGCACGAACTCATTTTTGTATACTGCAAATTCATAAATTATTCGAACTAACAGTACAAGACAATATAAATTTGGATCTCGGCTTACGGTGATTATTTTCCTGGAATTGTATAATTGCAGAGGTCTCGTCTCTCGACCTAATATATATCTCGACCTCGGTGCAGATTGCTTATCGATATAGATGACAAATTAATTGATTGACTTGCCTTAAAGTGAATGGTAAAGCATATAATAATCCACCAATTGTCCTAAAATCAGTTTTGGATTATTCCCTTATCATCAACTACTTTCAGTTTTTTTTCTATAATAATCATACGTTGTTAATCTTATACCAGTTGTTGTTGTTACTAAGAGCACTTGCATTAGGACAAGTGAGCTGACGGCCATCAGCGATTTTAAACCGAATGAGCGTCTCTTGCTTTTTAAGTAGCGAAAACTAGGGCCAAGATTATGATTTAGCTACACACATTGCATACGTTTTCACAGCTCCTTTTTACATGGGGGGGGGGGGTACTATTCATTCACCTCACTGATAGTACAAAGAAGAACAACCATGGCCTAACTGGAACTCGAACCCGAGACGTCCAGATCACGAGGAAGATTCATTACCTCTATGTCATAGTGCAATGTAATAGTGCATGTTATACCAATAAATCTATGTGTCCCTTTGGGCTCATTATGGGACACCGGTGTTAATTAAACCATGACAACTCACACCAGAGAAATTAAAATCACACAAATTAGAATTCCAGTGTTTACTAGAACAAGGTATTAAACGTACTTCTAAAAGGCTCACAGGTTAGTCCGATACATCTTAAGAAAATAGAAAGCATTTGGCCCATCTGTCATGATTACCATATATTAAATGAAATTACGATTACCTATAAATACCATCTGCTTCATATCCACGATTTTTTAAGGTATTAAAGAGCAAAATAATTTTATTCTAAACTATATTTGGGTTAAAGCTTATAAGCAAATCCCTGTTAATCATTCGGAGATCGAAAAAATTGCCATTTGAACTTTTTATGTCCAATCGCATGCTATTTTTCTTAAGTATACTAGTTAAACGTTTTAATGGTTCATGGATGAAGTGTTGCGCTGGTAAAATTGCTGTGTTTACCTAAACGACATTCTAGTTACCTCTAAAGATTTTCCCACTCATATGAGTGATTTGTGAAAATCTCCCAACGGTTCGATTAATATCATGTTTTAAATATTCAGAAATACAATTTTGATCAAATAGAATTGCTCCTTTTTGGATATTTAGCTAGCAACGAAAGTATATCTCCTTTCCTGGAAAAAAATTATAGCCATTTTCAAATTCACTTTACTTTTGACTGTTTATGATTCGCATCGTTTCAAATCAATGATTGATTTTTATCTTTGCTTTTTTGCATGAGCTGCACGCGTACAAGTTTAACTTTATAATGTAGCTAAAAAATGAGGTTAGACTGCAATTCATGGACATTGTATACACTTGATTCATTTGAATCGAGTAAAAAATAACAGGCTAACATTGCTTTACTTTCACACCCGAAAATTGATGCGAAATCTTCGCATATGATTTATGCATCGGATTACACTATAGGTGCTGTTTTGAGCCAATTTGTCAATGATCTTTGTCACCTTGCATCTGACATCTTTCTCTCGTAAGTTAAGTCCAACTGAAAAAAAAATTGTCTTTGACCGAGAATTACTTGCAATTAATTATATCGTTACTTGCCGAAAATGACTGTTCTGCCTCACATTTTCAACACTTTTTGGACATTTCACATTTGTTGTGATCAGAAACCACTAACGTTTGCCCTTAGCCTAAAAAATCATATCAAACTAAACAACTAAAATAATTAGCTCAGTTTTCGGCTGATGTTTAATACGTTTTAGGTAATTCCTATTCAGTAGCTGATTCGTTTTCTAGTGCAATTGAAATTGTCTTGCCAACTAAAATTAATTATGAAACTATAGCTAAGAAACAGAAATTTGATAATAGTCTTATCTTCAATTTAAGGTGATTCAAGATTGAAACTGAAACCTATTGAACTTAGGTGCGGATCAAAGTTGATGTGAGATGTTTCAACAGGCACTACACACCCTTACGTTCCAGAAACTCTTAGATTTTTTTACAATAGGATCGAAAACTTTCTTGGACAATGGACTACATCCAGACATTTCTAGTATCCAATTTGATAATTTCCTGTCTTCTCAGCACGATTCAGTCTTATTTATCTGCACATTGAGGGGCCGTTGCCAAAATGTGATGGTCATGCTTCTTATCTCACATGTCTCATTAAATTTTCAAGGTAGTCGGAAATTTTTCCGATGCCAGAAATGAAAGTCGAAACATTGGCTAAAATTTTCTTAAAAGCATGATTGCAAGATTTGGTATACCGGAAATCATAGCTACTGATTATTATTCACAGTTTGAATCTGAACCATTTCAGGCATTTATTCAATTTTTAGATTCGCAATGGAACGAAAGACTAGTTATCATTCAGCTTCAAATGACATGGTGGAATTATTTCATCGACACTTCAAAGACACTAGATGCTACTGCCTCCCCACACTTCGTTGGATGAATATCCTGCTAACGGTATGCTAGTATCCACGTTATGCTAGGTATCCATTTTAGCCTCAAAGAAAATTTAAGTGTTTTTCCTGCTGAACTATTCTGCGGGAAATCCTTGCCTATTCCTGGCAATTTTTTTCGTTCCAGTGAAACTAGTCCTTCAATCAAAAATTCATTCGTCTGTGAAAGAATAACATCCACGGGCTTTCTGGCACAGAGGTAGCGCGTCTTCCTCGTTTTCTGGGAGTCCCGGTTCGGGCATGGCTGTTCTTCTGTGTGCTATCTGTGAGATGTGTGAATGTGCCCCCAGTCAAAAGGGGCTGTGCAAGCAAATGTGTGGTAAGTGTATAGCTAAGTCATACTCCTGACCCTAGTTGGCGCTACTTCAAAAACGAGATATGCTCCTTTCGGCTTAAATCGTCTGTAGTATCAGAAGGGGTCCATTGCAAGTGCCATAAGTAACAACAACAACAACAGAATAACATCCAAAGTGTGCATCCAATTTCTCCTTCAAATCATAAAAAACAGAAATTACTCTTGCACAAAGATTTGGATGTAGCTATTCGAGATTTCGGGCGGCGGGATTCAGTTAAACATCTATGAGACGGGATATGCAAGATCTTGTCGAAAGCGGTAAAAGTCTTTATATTGGACAATCTTCAACAAAAATTGACTTAACTGTGGACGGGATCAAGCCTGCCTACATTTTGGATGATAATCTTCACCTTACTAACGTCATTTCACAGAATCTTCCGGAATATATGAACAATCAGATTTCGCATTACTGCTGAGGTCGAGTCATAACCGAGGGGGAGCACTCCTGTTTCATTACCTACAACGTAATCTGGCCGAGGAAGAATTTAATATTTCTTTCCCAACTTTAAAGATCTACTTCAAATTCTTCTGTTATTCTCTTTCGTTTTGTTCCTTTTGAATAAAATAAATATACTCTTATTTTTGTTTAAAAAAATGATGTGACGTTTTTTGAAGCTCTAAATATTTAAGTGGAGGAATCATTATATAACCTCTCATATATTAGCATGATAAATGCTGTGAATTATTGAAAAGGAGAGAAGAATCTGTTACTGAACTATTGAAAAATATTTCAAATCCAAACACGAAACTCAGGAAGGAGTGAAAATATCCAAGTCCTCTTTGTCGAAGAAATTATATATCATTTATATATTGTATTTTCAAAAGGGTTATTATATATTATGTATAAATAATAATTTATAACACAATTTCTTATGCAAATAAAATATGTAAATGCTATATAATTCAATTTTGAATAAATGAAAAAAGGTTACTGCATCTTACAATTATATTTCTCTTTCTATGGGTTCCCTGCAGTTAACAACTTTGCTTTTAAACCAATCAGCTGTAATGTTCTTTTCCTTTCTGGAGCAGAGTCCCATTGAATTAACATAGTTAAGTGGGATATGGGAATTCACATTAAAAATGCATTTCTATTTGAATTTTCCAACCATTAAAGCAGTCAACTTTGAATACATTAAAATACTATGAACTATTGAACTATCTAAATGGCATGCATTGTTTTAATATAAAAGCTTATAAATAATTAGTCACATTTAGTCCTTTATTCAGTAATTGGACATCTCTATCCTTAAACTTTATGTATAGTAGTGAGATAAAAAGCATTTTGAAAATGTATATTTCATTTTGGTTTTTAATTTTACTTAAATATTAATTTCAAGGCAAAATTATAAATTATTAAATACCATTATTGCAATGGTAATTTAATGTTACGCAGGTAGTTACATCAGTGAATTCAAAGGTATCTGATATTCTCATTTAAATTGGAAAGTGGCAATTCCTTGAATAATTGCGTAATGCGTTTTGAACCAGATAAATATACATGACGCAAATGTTATATAATATTTGCAACTGTGCTTTGTCTTTGATTTTATATCCTCATCGTTAATGACGTACTGTATGTGATTGGCCTCTACGTTCACTATCTTTATTTAACTATTATACTATGACATTGTTTTCGGATCATGTATTCTTTTTATTAAAAAATGTTGTTTAGCTTTTATAATTCATATATTATAAAGATAAATGTATTTGTTTAGAATTACATATTTTTTTCTTTCGAAAAACTTTATTTTGTTTACAAATTTTCATACTAAAGTTTCTTTCTTAAACAAAAAATACTACCCCAACTTTAGTTAAAACTCTTTAGCGTACCTTTTTTTAAACCAAAATGTTTTTAAATAGGTTTTCGAGCATGCATTATAAAAGTATGAATAGCTTTTAAATGCTATGCCATAACTGAGATATTAAAAAATATGTTTTAAGGCAATTTTGCAATACAATATTTTATATTGTTTCTCTTAATACCTCGAATATCTAAAAGTGAAAAATTTAAAAAATTCTTAAATGTCTTTTATCGTACTAAGCAACTTTTCCCTGCTTATTCTTAGTTTAAGCTATTTAGCTTTCTATTTGATGATTTGTGTTATTTTGCTTTATTACGTATTATATATGACACTTAAAATTTGAAATAATCTGAAGTAGAGAGAAAGCTATTGCTAAAATATACTACAAGTTAACACAAATAATATAAAAACAGGCAAAATAACCAATAATGAAGTGTAAGAAATGCCATGAAACGAAATTGATGCATTACGCCTAGTGAAGGATTGACCAATTTGCAATCGTCTCTATTCATATTTTATTTTACAATTAAAAAAGGTCAAATAAATTCAAAAGATAGTGTTTATCTGTCAATATGATCCAAATGAGAAATTAAAAAGCACTAAAAACACTAACACTCTGGATTCAGTATATTAACCCAAATGAACGATGTGTCAGGTGATGAGTGTTTCTATGCAAATGATTAATGCACAGACGTCCAATCTTAACTACTGTGTGATATCCAGAACTACCTTGAATGAACGTAATGTATCCCACGTGTAAGAACCCATAAAGTAACTAATGCAAAGACTTTTAAGTGATGATTAATTTGGGAAACAGTTGGGGAAAGGGACTATTATACATCACGAACTGCCACCAAAGGCATTTCATTATGCTAAAAGCTCCGAGTTCAAAAGCCATGAGATCTTAGTAAAAGGTAACACATTTTAATCAGCCTTTTAAACGAAGATAACGATTAAATTTACATAATGTAATGAGGTTTAATTAATCAAACTCTATTTACTTTTAACGTAGAATAAAATAATTTAAAAGTAACCATTTTAATAGAAATATTGTTAGTCATGTAATCGTGCAGTGAAATTTATTAATTAATTCATGTCATTATTTTTTGAAATAACTCATTTATTTGCATTGGTTATTTTCAACAATTTATAATTTCCTCGTAGATTTAGATATATTTAGTTTAACTTTCGTATCTATGTTATGAACATATTTTATTTGATTGTTTAACGTTTTTCTATTGGTGCATTATAGAAAATAATAAAGGATAATATCTTATATTTAAAACAAGTAATATAAAAAATATTTTTTAATCAATTCCTACATCGGATATTAGGAAATTTTCTATTTTATTTACTTTTTATTAAATAATGACAATTGCTGTTCTCGTGTTCCGCTATAAAGTGGTATGAGGATTGCAGTAACTTCTGACGGTATGGACCCCTGAGCACCCGAATAACAATTACCTTTGACTTAGTACCCTTGGTAGTATTACATTACGATTGAATGTTTGAACGATTTATTAACGATTGAATGTTTGAACTAGAGATAGATAGATAGATAGATAGGGGGGTTACATTCACACACCTCACAGATAGTGCACAGAAGAATAACCATGCCCTAACCGGGATTAGAGCCTGGGACCTTCAGTTCACGAGGAAGACGCGCTACCTCTGTACCAGTACAAATATAATGTAATTGACACTAGATTAAAATAATTAATGTTTAAGAACTACCATAACTTTATTAGTAAATAATTATATATATTAATCAATCAAACGAAATCATACAAGAAATTAATAAAGGAATATTTTATAAAAATATGTTATTGAAATTCTTGAAAATTGATATGCCGAAAATGATGAGAGAATCGAGACGATTACGATAAGAACATTCGCTTACGAAGAAACTTGTTTGAGAATAAAATAAAATACTTTAAATTCAGGTCCAGAATATTTGAGTTTAACATGTAGGTTAGTTCGTTTTCGATTTCAGAAATATTACCATGCTTCTGTATCTAAAATTTTGTTTTACAAACGAAAGCGAACGTTTGTTTTGGTTATTTCTTGCTGTTTGCATATCTATTTTTATCAGATCGCCATACAATATTCTTTATGAAATGGTAGAAGACCCATGTAAAAAGATATTTGGTATTAGATATTAAAAATAGAAATTCGAAACATAAAACGATTTCTTTTGAAGAAGATGCTATTGCAAATCTATTTTTTCTTTATGGAATAAATATTCCTTTTCATCTATCGTCTCAAATATAAAATGCTTAGAAAAATGGTAAAATCAAAGATCATTTTGTACATTTTTTGACGTGAAAACGTCTTTACATTTGCTACCTACGGCGGCAAAAAACCTGGTGATAACGAAATCGGGGGATACAGTTTGGCGTTGTAGTTTCGAATCTATCCTCTACATCTAAAATTAAATTATACCAATCGATAGCCAAAGGATCAAATTACCCAATACGATAAACGAGAACAGTGACGAGCGCACGAGGTAGAGGGGATTTGCAGCTAGTATAACGTTTGACTCGGAGAAGCTACGGTGTTCGTTAAAGTTTTAATCGTTGGCAGTGTTCAAAGTCAGTCGATTGTATATAAAATTTTAGTTTAAAGTACTGGCAGGGAATATAAAAAGGTATTAGAACAAAAAATTTATCAGAAATGTATAATGTCGGCGTATACGCGTTGAAATACCAAAACAAGACACAGAGATCGTATACGGTTGGAAAGGGCTTCTCAAGAACAATTGAAGGGTGATAATAAAAATTAAAATTATGACCGATTACGAGCCTAATCTTACTAAACCAGTTATGATAATGGGATAGTTTAATGTTGATGTCTCACAAAACCATTCATTGCCCGAATTCATGCTCAGCGAGTTCAATTGGTCTTATATTGAAATCCCCAACAACTGTAGGTAATAAACTGCATTGATTTAAAGTTTAGACGAAATCTCGATGTATCTTTTATACCCTTTGTGTCGTACTTTTCGTATCATAGACTTTTAATTAATAAAGTTATATTGTGATTAAATAATTATTTGTTTCCTTGCTTTTATCCTAATTACATAAATAAAAATATTTTGTTAAAAAGTATAACGCGTTACATAAATGTATTCGCGGCCGTATCCATGACATATCCACACCATGTTTTTAAATAAACAAAATACCTTTTGAAAAAAAAAGTTTTGAATATACAGCCTAGAAGGGCAAGTTAGATATAAAAAAAGGCTAATACGAAATTAAACCGAAACAATTATTTAAAAACATTTAAATACTTCTAAGAAATATTAATTATCACTTTGTTCTTAACCACAGCATTCTATTTTTTCATATATAAAAGAACCATATTGATAATTTATCATATTTATATAGCGATTTAATTAAATCACACATTGTATTTCTAACACTAATAAATTGAAGAAAAAAGAAAAGAAAATGTAATATTTTGATAAATATACCGTCCAAAGAAAAACGAAAGCTAATTCAAATTTCAAATATCTTGGTATAATCTTCCTACTCTGAGCTGTGACGTAATTTTTCTCTTTGCAAAAAAGAACACAGCTAAAGCAAAACAAATTGTAAATGAAACAATATAAAATGCATTCCATTATTACAAATTTGTTATTGAACTTACGATGTATCAGCATAGAACATTAAGTTTTACAGCTTTTATCTATTCAGAAATTCTTCAATTAAAAATTACTCTCTTACATACAAAAGTCTTTCATTCCATGCAAAATTATTGGAATTTCAATCATTAATTAGTTGAGAGTCAGTTGTATCCTTTTGTTGTAGATGATAAATTGTTTCTAAAAGAGAAGAACGACTTGATGCATAAGTAGGGAGCATAGAGAAATGATTTAAAGGAAATCCACATTCCAAAGCCTTGATGAGTCATGACCTTCAGAGTATTATTAATTGAATTTTCAAGAAAGTTGGCATCTAATATCTTAATGAAACAAATAATTTAAACAGTTTGAGGTTGATGGATGCTGCCTAATGTTACAATTCAATCTATATTTTTTAATGTTATAAACAAAACATATTGATAAAGTTTAATTAAATGGAAACCTTTCTCAACACATATGTTTTTATTTAGATTAGTGATGTATTGTAGTACCGAAAAACTAAATCCAGTTTGATAATAATGGTGAGAAACGGGTACAGTCCAATTAAGCTAGACGAACGAAAAATAATTCAAAACGTAGGAATAGCATTTTTTCTATTACAAATACAAATTAATTTGAGAAATCAAGTAATTAAAATATACCATAAGAAACCAGAAAATAATGTAAAAACTAAAGCACAACAGTTCGCATATCCCATACTAAAAAAATCCTTATATTGTTTGCCAGTTAGCTGTTGCTATAGATTCCGAGTTCATAATAAGGCAGACGGGGGGGGGGGGGTTATATACGCGAAAGTGGGTCTTGAAATAGGATGCAGGAAGTAATAATGACCCTTTCAAATTCAATTTTTTTTTCAAACATTTATATCGAGTTGAATAGCCTCTTGCCAGAACGAAATATAAAAATATTGTCAAATCTATAAAGTAATGTTTTGTGTGAAAATTATTAATCTGACTATAAAAGAAATAATTAACTCCACCCCTGATAAGCGTTTTTCAAATCATAGAATTATTTTCCTTTCATTAAGATATTTCCAAATTTATATTATTATTAAAATTAAGAAAATTATTAACCAAGACTTAAATAAATTACAAAATACTATATGAACAAATTATCGTTATATTCAATTAAGAGAGCCTTTTTTATTTGTTTTACTCAGGCTTTTTTTAAAAAATATCTTAATACATTCCTCATAACTTTAGAGAGAATAAAGCATTTAATTTAAATATTAAATAATGAATAGCGGAGTTTCGTGTCAATTCCAAAAAAAAAAAAAAAAAAAATTACAAAATCGTACTTTTATTATGATAAAAAAGATTTTGATGATATAAAAATGACATTTATGTTTATAATATTATTAAATCATAAATATCATTTTTATGATATAAAAATATGCTATTTCATAACAGACTTTGATTAATAATCGAGAATATCTTAATATATATAAATTACGTGTCACGTTGTTTGTCCGCGTTGGACTCCTAAACTACTTAACCGATTTTAATAAAATTTACACACCACTTACAGTTTGATCCAACTTAAAAGATAGGGTAGTTTATTTTTCGAAATATCAATTAGCTCGGGAGAAATTAATTAAAATCCCTTAATTTCTGTGAAATTAAAACCTGTAATGTTACTTTCCGAGTAAAACACGGCCTTCAGGAGCAGCGATCGCTCATGAGTACCTTTTCGTCCAGTAAAACCGCGTTTTTAAAATACGCGTCCGTTTTACTTGTCCGTTCAACTTATACTCAATATCGCAGTGGAATCGGGTGGACTTTCTATCGTAGACTACGGAGGTATAATTTATTTTACGAAATATAGACGCAAAAATTAAAGATCGATTAAAAAAAAAAACGTCCATTTTGACGTGTCTATTTCTCGAGCGGCCCTGTAAAATAGACGCTTAGCTTGAAAAATACAAAAAATATGTTTCCTGAAAGACAATATGATGTAGTATGCTGCAATACAATTAAAAAAATCGAATTTCTAAAATTGTATTTTTGGCGAATTTTTTAACGAAGAGGCGAAATTTCGCTTTAATTTTAATTACACCGAAACTTTTCAAGATAACTTAATCAAAAAATTTTTACATAAAATTTGATAAATTTTTCAGAATCGTTTGAAAGATAGTAAAAATCCGACAAAAAATTGCGCATTGAAATTTTTTTTGTCGTTTATTGACTTTTCCTCTTCAACATTGCAAATCTAATCCATTGATAAATAAAAATAATACTAAACTTTTTTTATATATAATTTGGCATTTTTAAGCACACCCTGATCAATTTTGAAAACAATTCAACTAAAATTACATGTCTTATGAAATAATTACCCTACATTCAAAGCTGCCTGCATGGCAATGGGATTGCTCGAGGATGATGAACGGAGGCAATATACAATTAAGGAATCTATTTTAAGCAGCTCATCATTCAAACTGCGAGAACTTTTTAAAGTTATCTTAGTATTTTGTCATCCCTCTGATTCACGAAGCCTTTGGGAAAAGTACAAGGACAGTTTTTCAGAAGAAATCCGGTTTCAGTATGAAAGACTAATGCAAGGCTCCGAAGTTTCAGCTAAGGACAATGCGTACAGCCAATGCTTGATTCTGATTGAAGACACTGTTCAGACTCTGGGAGGTCAATGCTTAATGGATTGGTTTACCTCAGTCTGAGCGATTTGAGATTCATTTGCAAAACAGAGAGTACATGCGATAAACAAATTTTGATCTTGAAATTTTGAAGAAAGAAGTATATAATGCTGAAGCCTCTCTAACAGACGAACAGTCCAGCGTATATCAAAAGGTCCTCAACAGCTTCGAGTCTGGTACTGGTCCAAAAAATTTCTTAGATTCACCTGGTGGCGTTGGAAAAACATTTCTATTACATTTTTCTTCATTCAAAGGTCAAAAGAAATAAAGGCATTGCCTTGGCAACTGCATCATTTGGAATAGCTGTAACGTTATTCGTGGGTGAAAAGAAATATCATTCTACTTTCAGATTACCCCTTCACCTCAATTACTCAGAGAATCCAATGTGCAGTATTAAAAAAAACAGAGTAATTTGGGTAAGGCTTTTACAAGATTTCAAACTTATTATCCGGGATGAGAGTACTATGGCTCATAAAGCAGGATTCGAGGCACTTAATGCAACTCTCAAAGGTCTAAGAAATTCTGATGAAGTAATGGGTGAACTGTTCTACGAGCAGGAGATTTTTGTCAAACAATATCGGTTGTATCTAGAGAAACACGTGCAAATGAAGTTAAAGCATGCATCAAATTGTCGTATCTATGGCCTAAAGTGCAGAAACTGTTTGAATAAGAATATGAGTGTTCATTGACATGGAGATGTGTCAAAAGAATTGTTTTGTAATCTTCTCTTTAAAATAGGAGACAGAACATATCTGAATGTGCTGGCAAAATTATTATACCCCATGAACTCTCTACGGTAAACACGGAGTTTCCAGATCTCATGGCCAAGATTTATCCTGATATTGCTGATATAAAAAATAAGCCCATTGAATGACTTAATAAGTATGTAATCGAAGCTACGATAATTACTGGATGTGCTCGAGGGGAGTTGGTTTTAATTCCCCGCATTCCACTAATTCAGTTGAACTATCCTTTTGAATTTACAAGAGTACAGTTTCCTGTAAAAGTTTGCTTTGCAATAACCAATAATAAGTCACAAGGACAGACATTTAAAGTAGCAGGGATCTATTAAAGAGAAGACTGTTTTTCACATGGCCAATTTTATGTAGCTTTCAACGGAGTCAGTTCATTAAGCAGCTTAATAATTTTAGCACAAGAAAAAACCCCCAAAAATGTTGTATGCAAAGAAGTTCTTGCTTTAACATAGGTATAACAATAAAATGTGGATGGCCTGCGTTTGGAAAGAAAATCAATACTTTAAAAGGATCCTTATGGACAGTTAATGATCGGTTATAGTGATAAGGACGGTTAAAGACAAGGGAATATATATAAGAAATCCAGGGCCGCTCCCAAAATTAGAAAAAATTATATGTAATAAGTAATTTTTATATGGGATTTTCGTAACTAAGGGCACCAGCACTGTTATTCTCTGCTAATTCCATTACCCGAGCAATGCCGGTTACGGGAATGCTAGTATATATATATATATATATATATATATATATATATATAGGAAATAATTATGAATTAGCTCATAGTGACAATAAATACTAACAAAACAAGTAGAAAATTTAGACTTTTCAGGCAATTTATAAATTTTTCTTCTTAATGGAAACATTCTAATTTCTTTATCACTTGTTATTGGGTTCTTCTATGACCATGAAACTTTGAAACCTATTCATAAATATGGTATATTTTGCATTTCAAAATGAATTTATTCACTTTTGGTAAATGAGTGGCAATACTTATATGATGTATATAGTTTTTATTTTTCTAAATCATTTCTTAAAATACATTGGAATGCGAAATTCAAGAAATATTGTTAGATTTTCTCGATATTTTAAACATACATAAATCTTTCTTCCCTGCTAAAACAGAACCAAAATTTAACAATTTAATTTATAAAACTAGTGATTTACAAATAAACAAAGCAAAAGCTATGAAATTTGCACATAGAAATTTTGGTTAAGTCTAATGAGAAGTAAAAAATTTGGTAAATAATAAATGAAACCAATTGGGTAAAAATATTAAAATCTTCTTCTCAAAGATGGTTTCCACACACAATTTGTTTTGCTAATATATGGACATGAGGCGGTACAAAACATTACCGGAAGAAGAAGCCTCTCTACTATTTGTTAACTCCCACACTTCTACGTCGCTGCACCTGTTACCAGATATACAAAGAAACTAAGAGAATAAATGCATAATTTGATTCTTAACACTATTCAAATATTTTTTTAAACCTAAATGAAAAACAATAATAATCAAGATATACTTGTGAGCAGCATAAATAATAAATACTTTTTCGAGAAGTTAAATTTTTCATGGGTATCGGTTCTTTGATCACTCCAAAATTATTAGCCCAGATTTTAAAAAAATGCATTTCATAAATTTGACATAATTTTATCTCAGAGT
>JAOUZG010031916.1:4424907-4445917 GCA_026289955.1 Argiope argentata | reverse complement strand
AAAAAAAAGGACAGTGCCTTATCACAATCCTTTGAAAAAGGGTTTTTATACTGGTTTGGAAGAAAAGGCAGAAACAAATGCTAAATATCGCAGAATAAGAGAAGCGAAGAACAAAGGGAGAGTCGTCACGGGGGACCGAACATCAATATGTAGAGTCTCTAGAGACAAAACTGCCGACGAACGAAAAGGCTGTTTATACAACTTTCTTCCTACAAGTAGGCAGGCAGAATAAAAAGAAATGTGATTTATTCTTTCGTAGTAGTTCATAAACTCTATTGCGCTCTTGAGTTCAAGATTTTTTTTTAAAACTCTGATAGGGGCAATTTCAAAATATATTGCCTTCAGAGAAATGGTGATATGATTTCGAAGAAAGTAAGGCCGTTTATATTTTTGTATGGGATAAATATATGCATGCATGGCAAAAATTTGAAAATGATCAGTTTTACGAATTACTTTTTGCTTATATGAAATAATTTTATAAAGTATATATTCGGAGCAATAATCTATAATTTAGCTTAATTTCAAAGATATGAAAAAGTTTTTCGATATTTAAAAATAAGATGTAACTTTCTTATTAGAAAATGAAAGCACGCACACACACACACACACACACAATATAAGTGTATGTGTGTGTGCTTTAAAAGTATAAGGCAATTTGATAAATCAAGTTATAAAGCCACCAATATTGATCATCGATAATTTTTTATTAATTATTTATGAAAATAGTGATTATTTTACTTTTTGAAGCTAGGCATCACATTAATTTCATTTTCAGTTATTTTTTTATATTTTGAATAAATAAAACATTATTGCGTGGAATTACATTTATATTTAATCATAGTATCAAAAAATTCATTGACGCATATGAAGTAATAAAAAGCAGAATTTAATTAGTTAAATAATAAAATGAAATTAATACTCTATACTGCACTCGTTTAGATAAATTTAATTTTAGATGAAAAAAAATCTACACAATAATGATCATTATTTTCTTTAAGGGTTAATGAAATTAAGCTTCATAATTATTAAAGAGCCTTATCCTGGAAATTATTTTAATTTTATACCGAAATTATTAAATAACAGAATCTGAAAATTACCCAAAATCTAGACCCATAATTCAGAGAATAAAACTGAGATTTTTATGCAAGTGAATGCTATTAATAAAAATAGGCTTCTTTTAGACGCAGGTGGTTAGACCTGCGAAATTAAAAGAAATAATAAAAACCACAACAGCCTAAGTAAGAACTGCAAATACATTGTTAAGAAATGCGGTATTCGTAGAAAACATTCTTTTTCTTGAAAAACTTCATTTTTTCTGTATTTCTTTCTCTTCTTTATTGAATGCTTAGTTATTATGGGGAAAAAGTTATTGGGAGTTACGGTTTCTCAATTTTTTCATAGAAGCAATCCATTTAATACTATTAGGGGTTTTTTTTTGATCAAATGTTTTTTTTTACAGTATTAACAAATCTACTGGAATAACGTTGAAGTTTTCGTAATTTAACAAAAAAAGAAACAATTTATTAGAATTTTTTTTAAACTTCTACTTTAAAATTCAGATCGGAAAATCACATTTATCAATAAAATTCTTCTCTGAAACAAATCAAATTAACATTTCTTATCGATTTATAATTGTTTTAATTAAAAGAATATTTATTTCGCCAGTTGATAACTACCTGTCTTAAAAGGTACCAAAGCCCTTTTTAATGGATTAATTATTTAAAAATATTTTATTCAATACAAATAAATACTCTGAGTAAAAATCCATTAGTTATTTTTGTTAATTGTCAGAATGTGTAGAATGTGTATCATTCGATGCTAATTAGTTTTTAAAATTAAATACAAACACAGAAACACCATGAATCTTTACAGATGTATAAACCAAATTATCCGCACTATATTGGAAGCCATTTTTAAACCATCTGATAAATGTAGCACCATGCATCATTTAACGTGCTTTAGCTTTATTTTTTCTTAAAATGTTGATAGCAAGTTAGCAATCATCGAGCATCATTACTTCATGATAAGCATTATCATTTTATTAATTTATAATCCACACCTATCCGGAAGGAATTTGAAAGAATTAAAACCATTATGATTGAGAAAAAAATAATAAGTCAGTAATGTTAATTAAGTTTCAGTTCAATTAATTCAGTTATTTAATTTTTTATTGTCTTAATTTTGTCTTAACATATCCACATCGAATCGAATCATTCCTTCTGATTAATTACAGCTGGTGTGGTGTGGAGAGGAGGTACAACCTGAGGTGTCATCCACGTTTTCAGACGGCAGTTAGAAATTACGAAGTCTATTTTATAATAATTCTTGCTTTAAAATGGGACGTTATTAAAAACTAAATCCAAATCTTAGTTATAGAATTATTTTTTATTGTCAGTTATTCAGATTTTCTTAACATAAATGAATTCCTAATTTATTTATATTTCAATGATTCTCAATGATTCATGCAAAACTATTTGTCTTTTATCGTTGGATTTAATTTTATTTTTGTAAATTACTTAATCAATCAAGAGTTTGATTGAAAAAAGAATTATTGTCAGAGCCATTAGCTGACCTTTGACAAATTAAGAGTCAGAAAGTAAAAAATGAGATGCCAAGTAAGTGACCGTTAAGCAATTTGATTGTTAATTATTCACTTTGTCATTGGAGTAGAAACTGAATTTGATGATGAAAATCAATAGAAAAAATTATTTTTTCTTCAAACAAATCCCTTTGAAAATCATCATGGCTACTTGAATGGGAACCCTTCATACCAGTAAATAAACTCTCTCTTTACTAGCAGAATAGTTAGATTACTGGGTGAATTTCCTTCGCTGTTATGATGGAATGTCTCTCGCGACTGAGATTGCATTATAATATAGAAGCTAACACTCTGTTTTTAGATTATTATGGTCTCTTTCTTTTTAAGAAAATGTTTGAGTTATTATCTATGACCTCATTTTCAATTTCGTAGACCTATGTGATGATAATAATTCAAATTCTATGATTTCATTTTGAAAGAGAATTGCAATAGAAAAATTCAAAAGTAACTTAAAATAAAAATTGCATGAAAAATGAATTATCAACTTCAGTTCATGCATATACTGTAATGGACAATAGTCGTTTAGAGAAAGAAGATGCTACTTAAACAGAAAACGTCAGGAAGCAAATGGCACGGCATTTCTACAAATACGTCAACGTGCAGTTTCATTCCATATAATTCATTAAAAACATTCCCGTGGGGACTTCCATGTCCATCTAATAATGTATAAAAAGGCTGCACTAGGGGATAATGTATTTAAAGTAATAATTTCAAATAATATTAAATAAACTAGAGATGGTAAAAATACGTGTAAATAAATTTGTTATGCCAGCAATAAATAAATTTGATAGTGCTATGTATCCTCTTTACGTTTCTTTTTAATGTTAATTTTTGATTTATGTTCTCTAAGTTAACATTTCTCATTGCTTTTTTCTTTATAAAATTAATTTTGCTGGTAAATATAATGCATAATGTGCATATTTTTTCTCTAAATGCTGCATACATATTTATTTTTTTATCCGGAAGAATATGCAGTAATAAAATATCCTAACCTAATTATCTTCATGACAAAAATCCATTTATTTTCTTTCAAAGCATTTGAGAAAAGTTTGTTAAATAGCCATCATTTTCAAAAATAAAATTTCATGAAGTATGGAAAAAATAAAAATTTATAAAAACATTTTTGAGTTTTCTGAGAATAAAAGAATCTGAATTCTTCAGACACTATTGCCTTTTCACTTTCAGTTAAATTGATGAAATATCATGTGATTTAAGCATCATCATAAATATTTTCAGAAAAATTATCAATGACTCCTAGATACAAAATTCTTATAATATTTAATATATTAATGTTCTATAATTCAATAATAATCCAAAAAACAGTAATTTATTGTAATAAAATAAGAACGATGGTTCTGCAAGGACGCATAATTATTTATTCACAGGGAACATTATTAAATTAATTGAACTCGCCATGCTAATGTAACATCTTCTGAACTGCCTCATCAATAACTGACTTTTATTCTCCTTTTAAAGATTTCAATTTGTACTGAAGCTGACAGATGTTATAATTAACAGCATTGGCCGTATTATCCTCCAATTAGTTTTGTTACAAATTGGACCACATAATGATTAAATTGAAAAAAATATGCTTCCATTATGATTATGATGTAAATGTGGTATAAAGAACATTTAAAAGGTATGTCTCCCAACCATCAAGAAAAACATAAATTAATGCTAGTAACATTGTTTAGTGGGATTTTTTTCCATTGATCAATTCATAAATTTGATGGATGTAATTTAAAGGAATTACAGATAATATACTTAATAGAAGTAAACAGATAATTTGATATATATATATATATATATACATGAGACAATATATGTATAAATACTTGATTCAATAAATACATACAGATAACTTGATTTCAAATAAAATATAGATAATGAGAAAAACATTGCTGGCTACAATTTAAAAAGATGCTGTACCCCGATTAGAACATATAAATTCATTCAAAAACAGAAAACTTAAAATGAAGGAATATATCCCTTCCTCCAGAAAATGTAAAAATAAATTCCTTTATTTCAGAATAAAAAGAATTTCTTAAACATACGAAGACAGGAAGTACGACAAAGCAATTAACTGTCTTATTAAATAAGGTATTATCGCAGAAATATGTACTTTTCATAACTATAAAATGCTTTATTGTTTACTTTTTGTATCAGATTTCTCATTCTTTAAATTTTGTCTCATTCTGTTATTTTTCAAAGATAACTTAAACAAGACTTCAGCTATTTCCTTTTTACACTGCTGGAATATATATTTTTTCAATGCATAATAAGCTTTAATTTTTTGTCACCTTCAATGCAAAGAATTGAAGTCTCAGTTTCTATGTTTACTTTCTAATAAAATTGTTCGCTATTTCTTCTTTAAAAATGTGAAAGAAAAAAATGCTGATGATTCTTTATTTAAGTTAATATTGAAATCGAATATATGAAATTTAATCGTGAGAAAAAATGTCAAAATGATGTTTGTTTACTACTTATTGCCGTGAAGCATTTTTTATAACTTTTTTTACATGCTAAAGTTAAATTCTAGTATGCATTTATTCGTTTTATTTTGTTTGCCATATTTATATTAAATTTATTCTGTATTTAAGATAAAAAATAGGTTCTGCCGACTTAAGATAAAAAAAAAAGATTTATGTTACATTTCGATAGATATTAAATATTTTGTACATATTTTTTACAGCTTATAATCATTAAAAAACATCTGATTTGGAAATAAAATTAAGCTGTTCTTATAGGGAAAAAAACACGTTTTTTTATACTATAAAAAAATTAGAAGAAATCATCCCTTTTCTTAATCATGTCAAATATCTTGCTTCTTAAATTTAAGTTTAATCCTAAAATATTTTCTTGCTTTCAATTCATTTTTCATGCATTGAGTATAAAAATGTTTTAATAAATATATTTACTTCATATATTGATTTCACAGCACTTTTTTGTTTTTGACAGCAATTCTGTAAAAGCTGAATAATTTTTTAAGGTTTTTTTTTTCAAATTTATAGATTTAGGAATACTTCAATCATAATAATATTCAATAATGTCACTACTTTAAATGCGTTAGGAAATGATTTTAAACATTGAATATCACCGTTGTAGTATGTTGCACTTTTAATTCATCTGAATAAATTTCTTCCCAATAAAAAATTTTTCTTGTTTAAATATGGATTACCTATGAAACAAAGTTGGAATTATTTAATTTCATTTTAAACCTATTCATATTGTAGAAGGTATTAGTGGTATCTCAGAATTGCTGTATAATTAAAACTCTTCCACTTTTAACAATATTTCCATTTTTTTGGGATAAAAGTGGTTAATTTTACTGAGTAAAATATCCTACAGAACGGCAAAAGTATTTCCAGTCTTTTTTTTTGTTTTAAATTTCAATGGAGTAGAAGAAATGATCTGGGTTGCAAAACCGTTGAATGATTTCTCAATCAAGAAGATATCCTTGATCACAACTCTTACAATATAGCCCATATGTACGAAAATTTTTTAAAGGATGTTGATGAGGCTGTCTCTGAATGGTCTTTCATTACGTTACTGTACGATGACAGAGATTTATAATAATATAATCGATTGTTAAAAACGCTTCGGCGTAGTTCTGCTCGTGTTCCTTTTATGCGTTGATGAATGTCTCTGTGATGCGTTCTGTGTTAATAAAGTGACTTTTAAGAAATGAGAATATTTAATTTCAATAACCAGATAATAAGAAATAATTGTACTTAAGTATTAGACCGTTGACGACAATGGTTTAGTAACTCATTGGCTACGGATTCAAATTTGGCGATAAACCATCGATGCCAACGAAACCAATAAAATGGTGGAAGACAAGATTTGAACAACTTTTATAATAATGGCGGTTTTTTACCATTATTGGTGGCTTAGCAACTCATTTGCGATGCTTTCAAATTTGGCGATAAATATCGATGGTCTAATACGTAAGTACAGAAATTAGCGAAACCTATATGTTACAACTGTAATAAATTACAAGTATTACGACTTCAAATTACAGATTATCGAATAAAAGACGTGCATTAAATTACTATCATATTTTTATTTTGGAAGATTATGTACTAAAAATCCAATTTTTAAAGAAAGAAACATCCGAGTAACATATTTTTGTATTACTTTTTCAATTAATAGATTTAGATTAATATGATGAACATATCCTAGAAATCACCGTAGCAAAATTGAAATGTATATAACATCCTTCCTTTCTTGTACTTTTAAGTGACAAGAACATAGAGCACATTATTTAACAGATAATATTTTAGTATTAGGTTTTACTTTTTTTACTTGAATGGGTTTGTTGATTAATTTGTTAAATTTTTTTTATTGATTTCAAATGAATTTTTATTTTTAATGCTACATATTATGGTAAATAAAAATTTTAGAATTAATTATCCTACAAAAATTACCTCTAATTTTTTTATAAGAAATACATTATATTATCGTGGATTTTTGAAAACATTCAGACTTACTCATCCTTGTAGAAATTTTCATCAAATTTCTTTTATCACTCGTTTTGTTTTATATGCTAAATATATTTACGTGTTTTCGTGCAAATAACATATATATGCTCTTGTACATAATTAAAAATAAACATAAAAAGGAAATCCGCAATGCATATTTCAGTGTATCATGTCGGAATAAAAAATTTTGAACGGCCAAGCACAACGTGGTTGTGCAAGTTAAATTATAATTTTATTCATTTCAATAGTTTCCTTTAATTAGTCACTTTAGTATTGGAAACGATCCAAAAAAACTTTGTCTCACATTTATTGTTTTAAAAAATATCACATTTCCTGCTTATTTCATTGCATATAATCACGCGCTCAAAATGACATTTTTGTAGGTTTTATTTGCTGTAGTTATTAGCTTATTTTTTAAATCAGTGATTTTGTAAATGCAATGGCAACATGTTATTAAAATCTGATTTTTTAGATGCTCGTGCAGATAAAAAAATTTCAATTTTTTGCCTACGGAGTTTCGTTAAATCCAAAAACCTCATCCCGAAAACATCATCATATTCTGACATGGTAAAAAATCTCTAAATTTACTTTTTTTTGCTTATATCTTGCGATGATTGTAGCCAGATTTTATGAATTATTAGTAAACAGCCATTGCCTTTGCTTATCTTGACATTAAAATGTCAATCAATTTCTGAATTTTTGATGAAATACTAACGGAAAATAATTCTTTTGTAGAAATTGTAGTTGATTGCAATTAATTCTAAGAAAACTATAGCATATCACAGAACTTATGTCTCCAAGATTATCTATACAATGAAAGAGTATCCATAAATTAATTTTTCATGCTTCCATTCTAAATCTACAAATAGTAATATTTTAATGTGATCATCATTAGAGGTTTGCTAAATAAAATAATTTAATATAAATGCCTTTAATCTAAAATATTGAAATACTTTTGATTTGTTTATTTTTATCAAAATTGCAGGAATTTAAGTTTTTGGAGAATTTGCAATAAATGAATAAATAAAATAGTATATCTGTTCTTGCTGTTTACCCCTTCTTTTTTGTACGAAAGCAACTGTTTCTTAAAAATTTCTAATTTTGATATTATTATTATTCCCATATTAAAATATATTTCATTCATGACAGAATCCATGGAGTGCTTGAGTTCTACTGCTTTTAATCACCATATATCGCTTTTGGTTTGGAGAAGCGGATTACAATTCAAGTTTTTGGCATATATAGTTATTATTATAATTTCGAATAACTGCCTTCATAGACTGAATAATGAAAAAAATATTTTAGTTGTGCGTTCCCTTTGTCTATAAAATATTCAGAAATGAAATAGAATTGACTATGGCAAATCAATACTGTAAAAATAAATTAATTAATTCAAAGAACTTTTCAGTAATGTTTTCAAATGTTCTTTGCATCGCTGCCAACTACGAATATGCTGTAAGGGTGAATATTAATCAATGTCTAAGCTGATTTAAATATTTTGAATTGGATAGATATCATAGACATTCTTTAGATGAATTTTCTAAAATGATCACGGGATAAATGTATGTTTTTAGTTTAAAACTGTTTACATAATCTTCTAAAATAAGCATTCTATTTTAAACATAATAAACTAATTTCAAATATTTATAATTTATTAGTGAATGAAATTTCTGAGAATGATAGAGGGGTCAATAACCGCTCATAAATTTGTAAAGAAACTCATTTAGTGTAAAATAATCCTATGCTTTTATCATTTCTAACTTCTGGACTTGTAAACAATAGATCTGTATAAATAGAGTATTCAAATATATAAAATAGATGTAACATGCTTTGAATATTTGTGATTTTATAAATTATATATGAACTTTATAGACTTTATATTAGATGAAAAATAGAGATATGTAATTTAAACTATATTTTTAATTAATAGACATTCAAATTTCGTTTTTTAAATCGTTTAACTTAAAACTGGCAACTTAAGAGAAAAAGAATTTTTTTAAATGTTTATTGAATATTTAGTTAAATTCCTTAATTGTCAATCTTTCAGGACAAATTTGTTGTTGGTTTTTCTTTATTCGTGAAATTACTTATCAAATGTGCATTATTTGTGCATTAATGTTCAACAAAAATAGATTGTTGAATTTTTTTAAAGATACTGACATGTTTACCAAAAGATGCAGCTATTTTCTGACTTTAAGATTGCTTATTTAAATTATTCTCATATTACGATTGCTTATTTAAATTATTCTCATATTACGATTGCTTATTTAAATTATTCTCATATTACGATTGCTTATTTAAATTATTCTCATATTACGATTGCTTATTTAAGTGAAATCTGAAAATGAAGATGAATGAATCTGAATGATTGATTAAGTTCATTTTGCGGGAAAAAATATTCTTTGCAAATAGTCTAATTTTATTTCCTTCAATGTTGCGGTTTCTTATAAATACAAGTTCGGAAGGGTTTTTTTTAATAATATAACAGACACATGCGTTAGAAAATTTTTGCAGTATTTATATTTAAAACTTTCCGTAACAAATAATGAATGGTAATGAATAATGAATAAATGAATCTGATATTACGATTGCTTTTAAATGACTCTGATAACAAGATAGCTTATTTAAATGCATGCATATCATACAATGAAAATATATGGGAGACTTATAGAATATGAAGAACTAAGAAAGCGTGAAATCTCAACATTCTTAGTGAGAAGAGTGTTAGAAGGTAATTTTGAACACAAGTCCATATGCTTGGGAGAATGTTAGTATTTTAAAGGATCGTTAACCTCTTAAAGGAAAATAGAGGAAAGTTTACAAGTTACATTTAAAGCTTTCCGAATATGGAGTTACTTGTAGGCCGTTTTATCTCTATGCGTCGTTTCACTCAAAACTACTTGAGGTTTATGGAATATTACAGAGGTGATAAAAGACCTAATATTCACATTCAAACTATTCTGTGCAAGCTCATTTTAAGAAGGATTTATTCAATGGTTACTATTTATGCAAGCATGATCCCTCACTCTCTCCTATCATGATTTTCCCGTTACATTTGATCACTTCACCTATTCCTAAGTGAAAATTTTAGAATTTAGATTTTTAAAAAAATCTTCTGGTTTGAGACCAAAAAAATATATATCCTAATTTTTATATTAAATAAATATCATAAATTAAATATATATTCTAAATTTTATCTTATTTTTACCCATATTAACTTAATTCTAAAATGTTACCTCATTCCCTGATCTAATCTCACACTTTTTATTTACTAATGCTTCATTAATTCTGTAAATTCAAGTTATCACACTCAGAGTGAAAGGATAAAAAAATTTTGTTTCGTTACGCAATTTCTTAAAAAAATAATTAAAATTATCTTTCCTAAATCGACTCGTGTTCGACTCATTCTCATAGTACAAAACCACTGGAAAAAATGCCTTCGCTCTCTTCTGCCCTTGTATCGTTTGTGAATGGACGCTGGTTTATTCCTCGCTTATTGTACACATTATGCCCCCTGGTATAGAAAAATGTGAAGTTTAAAAATTCAAAAAAAAAAATCCTTTTTCCCCTCTCATACACACACAAATAGGTGTTCATATGTGTCACATCAACTTCCTATTTTAACCTCTAGCTTACGGGCGGTACAACTGCTGTACCAAGATTTTTTTTACCTTTCCTTACGGGTAAGTACAACTGTTGTACCAGTAATGAATTTGGATTTCGTCCCCCAACTTGAACTTCCCGGCTAACCGTAATTGCCTCATAAAACTCCCTTCCCTTTTGTGCTATACCCCTTAGGGTCAGGAGACTTCGCTCAGCTGTAGCTATAATCACAGTTGGCGTTAGTGAATTTTGTGAACCCTGCTTTGGCGAAATTTTTTTAAGTAATATTCCTAAGAGCTCTCGAATGAGTTTGCATAACTTCATTTGTTAGTAGTACTCGATAGAAAATATTATTCTTTTCCCCTGTTGCTTAATTTTTTAACATTGTAAATTATTAATTTTTAACTTAATAAAATTTTATAATTTTGTAGCAATATGCGTTTATAATTTATTCGAATGATAAATTTTTGAATCAAGAATTACTTGAAATTTCATTTCTGATGGAATGGTTTAGTGAAGATTATTGGCGTTCTAGATAAGTTGTTACTTCTTTGATCCCAATTCGTCTCAGTAAAGAAAAACTAAATTAAACCTCGGATTGGTTTTTTTTTTCTTTTCACCTTGTCATATTTCAGATTGAAAAATGACAAAACACAATTTTGCCTTCAAGCCTGCTTTTTCCTCCATGACTGTAACCTCGGGCGTATATACTTTCCAGTCACTAATGTACTATTCTAACACAATATTAAAGAACTGACAACTTATAATTTCTTAGCTCTAAAGTTTAATGCTTGAACGATATATTCATGCTAAAAATACATTTGGGTTCCAATTTTTAAGCAAGCTGTAAGTTTCATGATTTGTGAAAACAGCTGCTTTAATTATCTATAATTAATCATTCATTAAAAGTTATAATTATAGTTTTAAAATATTGGAAGAGGCTCTTAAAACCTATCAAAAATGATGATTAGTAGCTTTTTAAGCATTCCAAAATCAGAAGATATTTATTAAAATTTTTATGCATTCATTTTAATTCATTGAAAAGTTACTAGAAATTTCAATTTTTTACTGAAATATTTGTACTGAAAAAAAAAATAAAGTGACTGCTTAAAAAAGGTAGGAATTCTATAATTAATTTGTAGTTAATAACAAATGCTGATCATTTAGAATGCTAGCTATATTTATTAAAGATTTTTTTGAAAACTACTTTTTAATATAATTTTATATCAATGAAATCTTATACATCAAATTTTAAGTAAACTATATATAATCTCAATTTGTTTAAATTGTCCGTCTTTAAACCTACAAATTAATGAATTTTTATGTAGAAATTTTTTTCTTTATAAATTGGTTATTGATTGTTTAGAAAATAGAGCACACTTTTCAGAAATATTACACTGTTATGAACAATTGAAATTCTCGGAAAAAAATCTCTATAAACTATAAGAATCGGCAATCGAATAAAGAAAAGTTACTAGTAATTTATATAAAAACCGTCCGAAATATGTGAGGAATAAAAATTATATTCGATATTAGGAGCTCAATATATTAATATTAAAAAATTTAAATCTACAATAATTTACAAAATAGCAAAGATACATATAATTTACAAAATAGCAAAGAATTGCTATCTGTGTTTTGTGTAAATAAATGAAAATATTTTCAAAAAAAATCAAGTACGATATTTATAAGTGATATATAAAACGTCACATTTAATAAAGATAAATTAGTTAGAAGAAACACAAATTAAAATTCACAATGATGTGTTAAAGCTTTATAACAATTAAATTTACAGCTTCCTTAAGGGTTGAGAAATTTATTATCACAAATATGATTGAAAAATTGACGATAATTTGTTTAATGTGCTAAATGACTATACTGCAGTTATCCTATTTACAAGTTATTTAGTATCATAAAATTTAATTCATTACTCTTTCATGCGGAATTAGTAAACAAATGTTTCAGAAAAAAAACTGCGATAAAAAGCTTTTTCTAGGGGCCAGATGCAGTAAAACCGCAAAAAAGCAACCTGGTTAAAACGGAGAGGACCGATGACCTCGAAATTGAAGAGCTGAAGAGGGGAAAAGCATCTACTATCTTTCTTCACTGAATGCCTGCATTCAATGGAACTTTTCGGAATTTGGGTTCCCGCAACTAAAGGTTAAATATAAAATTAAATAAAACTTTGACCAAAGCATACAATCTTGAAACTTGGTTTTATCATTTAAAAACCCAAATCTTAATACTGGGTGATTAGTTAAATTAAAATTTAAAATAATATCAATTCCAAATATATATAAAGTAATACATCAAAATCATATATTCATAGATTGCTATGCTATAATTAATTAATAATCGCTGTAATTCTGACAAGGTACAACACAATCAATTATGCTTCATATTTGTTAATTTTGATTTCAAAAGTTTTATGAAACCATTATTAATTCTACACTTTATTACACAAAATATAAATGAAAAATTTTATTCTTTAATGAAATTTAAGTAAATTTTGATTTAAATGAAAGAATTTCGATTCAATAAAAGTGAATTAATGCAAATTTTTGAAAGTGTACATTTTAGTTGCAATCAAAATTACACACTTCAAAATTTAAAAAAAAATGATTCTAATGGATATTATTTGCTACAGTAAGTTTTTAATATAAATGCGTCAAAATTTTTTTAACGCATTGTTTGTTATATGATAAAAAAAAAAAAAACTTTCCGAACTTGTGTTTATAAGGAACCGCTACATTGAAGGAAATAAAATTAGACTATTTGCGAAGAATATTTTTTCCCACAAGATAAACTTAATCAGACTTTTTTCCCTCTCAGTCTGGAAATTAGATTTAACACTCTCGTGTAAAAAGAAGAAAATAAAAGAAAATTGCAAAGAATAAAAGGAAAATACCAATGCGCAAGTTAGTTCCCTTCAATTGTTCTTTTAGTCTCTTAAAAGTGAAGGTGACATGCTTATGTCAAGCAGACTAATTTGTGAGTTTTACAGCCACATTGAGTTTCTTTATATATCTTAAAGAGCAATAAAGGACACATTTAAGAGCATTCTTATTTCTTCAATCCAACTTGGTTTTTATTCCTTCTTCTACTTTTACAATTGGCAGAGGGAACTAGGTTTTACTAACAACTAGTCGGAAAATATTTTTTTAAATAATATAAATTTGACAATTTTTTGATTCATGAAAAAGTGCTAAGAATTAAATTTTCATTCTAATAATCTGTTATAAAAATTTCTATTCTCAATGAATCGCTGCTTTACAAGCTTTTCCAACTGAATGCATAAGATTATATAAGATTATATATTAATCACTATTTATAATTTAAGGAAATTTTCATAAAAGAAGAGAAATAAGATATGCACTTTAAAATATTTAAACAGTTGATATTTATTTTACACTTATAATATCATTCGTCATTTAGAAACCAATCTAAATTATTAGAAAAAGGTTATTATTTTTTAATATTATAAATATATAAGCAATTCTTAGAATTTAAATGCGTAAAATTTCATTTTTTGCTATTTTATTATTTTTATCAATTGCTTTTTTTATCAAATTCAACTAACACTTAGCAATATAAATCATACATAATTGTAAAATGTATAAAGTAAAATGAAGAATTTAGAAAAATGGGAGTATATATAATAAAGAATTTAAATGAAGTAAATGAAGAATATATATAATTAAGAAAAATGAATTGTAAATTGAATGAAATATATATAATTAAGTAAAGTTAAAATGAAGAATGCAAATGAAGAATGTATATAATTAAATGTAAAATGAAGAATGTAAATGAAGTATTTATATAATTAAATGTAAAATGAAGAATATATATAATTAAGGCAGAATAATAAAAACTAGTATAAAAATATATGAATTGAAGACATAATAAATGAGTGAAAATTCTAAGCATTCTAAATATTTGAAATGGTTTAAAAGTTATTTAATCCTTTATTTCATTTTAATTACATTTTTCAACTCATATTATTATTAAATTTACTAGAAGTTTTTGAAGATATTATTGTTATGTAAACATGAATTTTATGTATAATTTTTTTAAAAAAATTGAAACTAACGTTAAAAAAGTAAATAAAAAAAAATTCTCAAATTTATTTCAGAATAAAATTTGAAATTATGTAAATAAAAATAGCTAATAAAGATTTAAATATATCTATTTTTTATTAATTTTTATCGTAAAAGTATAAATTATTATGATAGTCATATTTTAAATTTATTTTTACAATATTCTTGAGTAATTATGTGAAATTCTATTTCTGTTTAACCTTATTAAACAGTTCATCTATACTTAAAATTTAACTGCAACATTAAAATGCAAGCGTCGAACATTTTTCGTTCAATAAAATGAGATATAATTATTTAAGTTAGTTATATAAATCCAGTTTCTGATACACAAAAACAATTTACTAAATAACATTGATATAAAATTATAATTTATAATATTTGTAGATTCTTAAAAAGATTAATAAAATAACCACCCTAGAGCAAGCCATGACCCCTTACAAAAATAGTATTTGGATCCTAACTCATAGCAGGAATGCCATTCAGTATTTTAAAAATTGACTAACATTCTTTGATATCCCAGATCAACTCATATTGAGGCTTCTGAGATTGACCTGAGGGCCTCTGTTCACCTTCAGTGGATTCTATCACATGTTTGAGTGCATAGAAACGAGATTGCGGATGTACTCGCCAAGCAAGGTTATGATCTGCCCTTGGGCACTTCTGGCGAGGTCACTCCCTCGGAAATCCACTCTTTAAATAGTCTTAAATTGCTATCTTCTTGGCGTATTCCTCCGGTCCACCATTGGTATGCTGCCATAACTCCTGGTTTGTCTATATTATGCAGCGGTCCCCGGCCTTTACAAACGACCGCTGCCAGATTTAGGAATGGTCACTTGAAATGCTTGAGATTCTTGAATGGAGAAAAGAACATCTCTCCTTGTTTCTGTTCCATTTCTGCCAGCCCTGCTTATCTTCTTTTTGCCTTGGCGCCTGCTGTTTAAGGAGGAGGACCTCAATTTTGGAAAACTGGCGTGTCGGAGTTTTTTGGACCTGGTGTAGGCTTTCCTACGGCAGAGAGATTGGTAGCAACAGTATAAAATAATAATTAAAATTTTTTGGGAACAAATACAATAAATATCTCCTGGTATATTTAGGTAAATTGTTAATCTGATAGATTATTATAAATTTTAGCTAATACATGCATTATCTGAAGGAGAGCTATAAAGTGCCATCTCAGAAAATTTTATGCCTTCATCTATTTTGAAGTTCAGTTAAATATAATAATATAATAATTTAAATATAAAAAATATAATAATTTATTTTACCTTGTATATTTTTAAAACAAGTTTGATGTTTATATGTTTAAAATATTTGAATTTCACTCAATATTAGAAAAAAAATCCTTTCTCAAAATATAAAACCGTGTTTTCAAAATTATACTTTTATTTCCAACTAGCTTTTTGAGTTCAGATTTATTCTCCGATTCCACTTTCATTGAAAAATAGTTAATCGCAATATTCATTTTTAAGAAATGAAAAAATATTTCTTTCAAGCTAATTACCTTTAAAATTTTCTTCCATTAATTTTGCACATAATTTTTTGCTAATGTAAAAAAAAAAAAAATTGTGAATTTGATTAAGGTTTAGGAGAAAGCAATCAATAATTTCTTCAAAATATTTGTTAAGGTTTCAATGGCTTTGGTGGTATAAAGTGTTTATCTGTAAATAGAGTATTTTTATAATGTAGCCTTTGAAAAATAACAGATTTTCATCACGAATTTCACAGATTTTCTATGACTTTTATGAATTTGTTAATTGATATTTTATAATTTCTTTCGTTTTAGAAAAATAAAAGATTTAATTTGATTTAATTTTTTAAAAGTAATTTTAATGTAGGATATAAATGTATTACTATTTAAAATATTTCTTATGCAACTGTATTTAAATAAAAATAATTTATCTGTAACTGTTTGATTGCCCAGAATAGGGAATTCAGGGTCTTTTTTTAATTTTTTTTTAAATTAAAAGTTAGTTTTTAAAAAATCTGAGTTTTTTTCTAATTATATGTATTTTGTAAAAAAAAAACATTATAATAAAAATTTATATATTTAATTTTTTATTTTACAATTATATATGAAATTTAATATTATAATAAAAATTTTGTATATTTTGTAAAAAAAATTATGGAAAGGAATTATAAATATGATTACAGTCAAATATTCAGGAAGAGATATATTGAGAAAACAGAGTGAAAAAAAAGTAAAGTGTGGATGGAGAAAAAAAAAAGATGTAATGTGTTGAGAAGACTGAGAAGAATTTAAAGTGAGGTTCTCAATGACAGAGAATATCGGATAACAAAGGGATCGGTAAAACATAACTCTCTCTGGCACAATATTTTTCGTTTACTTCAAAATTGCTATTATGAAAGGAGCGTGTTCATTCTTTTAAGATTACTTCTTCAATGGTGAATGAAAAAAACTTAAAAAATAATTTTTAAAGGTGATTATTTTTAGTAAGAATGAAGGGAAATACTTCTCTTTAACATGCGACAAATTGGAGAAAAGTTTCAAATGGTGTAGTTTAATAATTTCCTTTCAGCCTGTTTTCTTCTTTTATATTGTGGATTGCGGAGAACATATTTCAGAAATGTAACTACATATATCATTACCGTAGAAAGGGAAGTTTTGGGATTTTATTGCAAACAACTCTCTCAATAATACATATCATCTACAGGCATATTTATTTATAACGCTTATGCAATATAATTTTAGATTTCATCAAATTTTTTTTAATAAAGTTTTAACTATATATTTGATGAATTACTTACTGATAATTTTGAACATGTATTTAAGCTTACATCATTATTTACTGTGATAGAGTTCATTCAATATTGACCTAAAATTATTTCAGCAATTTATGTTTACAATTGGGTAATCTTAGAAATTTCTGAAGTAAATTGATCCAGATTCAAAATGAAGTACATTGAAATAGTGATAAATTATTGAATTTTTTCAGATGTGCTAAATTATTTGATAAGCATTTGAATACTTAGGACAATATGTTGTCGCTATTAATGGTACTTACCATAGACAAGTCCGAGTATACATCAGCGGATTTAAGTCGAAATAAGCGTCTCTTGTTTGAAGTAGCGCCAACTAGGGCCAAGAGTACGACTTTAGTTACACACTCATCACATTCGCTTGCACAGCTGATTTTACAGGAGGTAGAGGCACATTCACGCTCCTCACAGATAGAACACAGAACAACAACCATGTTCTAACCGTGACTCGAACCCTGGATGCCCGGGATAACAAGGAAGACGCACTACCTCTGTGACAGGAAACCGGCAAATTACATATTCAGTTACTCCCCTACTAATATAGTCATCAATAGTCTTTTCTGTTACTTAAAATAATTTTTAATATAATAGAAAAACAGTTTATAAATTTGAGTTGTAGCTGAGAAATTCCCTGAATAAAATGCTTATAAATTTTCCAAATACTAGGTTTATAATAATATCAATATATTTTAAGTAAGCACGGTTTACCATATGTGAGATGATTAACTCACATTTGTTATCCATCGTCTCAGATTGAGTTGTCTGCTTATTTTAGTAAGTACTGTGGTATTCATGAGAAAATGATGCTTTTTAAGGAGTTTATCTGCCAGAAATTAGGAATAGTTTTCTTAGTCCTGGTCCTGTGAGAACAATCATGATCACCGGAATAATCTCAGTAATGTTCATCACAGTATCACCGGCTACTGTGATATACATTGCGGCTGTAAATGTCAGATCAGATGAATGATTCCTATTTGGAATTCTTTGGTGAGTGACATCAACGTTCTTAAATCTTTAATAATTTTGTATGTTCAAAAAAAAGTTTTTCGTTACTTTGCTTCAAAATACATCTAACTCATCAATAAGTAATCTGAAATTATTAATGTGATAATTTGTTATTATTATAATTATTATTATTATATACATAACCTTTGATTCTATATCCCTATTATTAATTGAATGATATACAAAGAAATACAATCTCCCGAAACATAGCAGACTGTAAGAAATTACCAATATTCTATTAACCATTCTCCTAGGGTATTTTTGAAATTTTCCCGAAACGTCATTTTAAATTAACTTCAGTAAGGGTAATTTTTTGACAATTTTCTTGTTATTTTTTTTGCATACAACTCTCTGTTAGAAAGTTTAATATCTGTATGCTTAAAATCTAGCAAATTATTTCAAATACCAGCATCTTGGATATCCAAAACCCTGTAGCCGCAGGTATTAATGTATATCTGTTGGTCTGAAGTGAGACACGGCAGTAATCATTTTTCTTGGATAAGTGAAGTGTGTTAATTGTAAGAAGGGAGACAAAAGAGAGAGAAGCTGTTTCAAGAGAAATCATAATTAACAGAAAATTCCGAGACCTAGAATACACGAACTAATTGGGCTTCTGCAATAAAATAAATCATTCAATTCTCAATTTACTCAAACTAATTGAAAATCACACCAATGACTCTCCGACCTTCCCTGAAAGCACACGGATTAAAAAACTGAATAAATGGACCGCCGCTAAAGCAACACTGGCGGAAATTGTAGTTGAATCTTAAGTGCCATAACCCGCCACAGTACAATCTCTCCCTAAGGAAGTACGTCCCGTCATAGACGAGAGAATCCAGGGTGGATAACGGAAGCTTCTCATTTCTTGGTGCCACATGAAAGATAAACTAATTGAAATATTTCAGCTAATTTTATCTCAATTATTCAGACTCTATTGCAGTGTTATCTAATCCAGTAATAGAATTTCATTTATTTTTTCAGGCAATTGATCGTGAAAAGTTAGTTGAATTTAATGTTTGTATTTATGATGTAATTTTTGCTAATATCACTTCCTATCACAATATTCTTTTTATTGCACAATTCACAGGATGTTATTGGTTTTATAAATGGAAAAGGAAGTTATTTAAGGTACCTCTAATCAAAAATAAGATGGCCAATAAAAACATTTCCAAACTACAACTTAAGCTTTTTATTATGCAAATGTTTCGCGTTCTAAACTCTGCATCGATGCAAGTTGCCGAATTCCTTGTTTTGGTGCATGAAATAAACTCTATAATGAATGTAGATAATTTTATTAAATTATCTGTTTGAATCAATGCAAGTTGCCGAATTCTCTGTTTTGTTCATTTACTAAAAACACTACAAGGATTGCAGAGGATTTTGTAAAACTATCTGTATCAATGTAAGATTTCAAATATTATATTTTGTCATATGTAGTAAACAATATAATGATTGCATAATATTTTTATAAAAACTATTATGAACTCCCATCTGGGGGTGAAGTTAACTCAATTGGTACAATTGAAGCCTTTGGCGGGTATTTGAATTGCCTAAATGAAAGATAAATCAAATTACTATCGACTTAAAACAATTATCGACTTTTCTTCTTGGTATGCAGCTCTTATGTATAGCAATATTTATAACTGAGGGCAAGCAGACTCTAAAAAATGAACTTAAAGATAACAGTTACCAATGCGTAGATTTAAAATATTTTACAAAAATATACTAAGGGCAAGGCCTGACTAAGGCAGGGGCATGCGGAGCAGTTGCACTGCCCCCCCCTTATGAAGGAGTCCCCCAAATGGAATTGAAATTTTATTTTACGTTTCCTTCTTTAATGAATGTTCTTCATTACGTAAGTATTAAAGCAGAGGGCGCCCCAATTCTGCTAAGTCGGATCCTGCTTAAGAGTACCAGTGCATGAAAAACACTAAAAAAAGCAATTGTTAATATTTGTTTTGATTTTTTTCTGTCAAGTATTGAAAAACACACATTCATTTTGCCGTAACTTTCTCAGTCAAATTAAAAAAGGAAATATTTAGCTTGTTTCACAGTATCCGATTTAATTTCATCTCTTTTTTAATTAAATTATTTTTGGATGATGATAAATGATAAAAGATTTTTTTTTTCATTCTGTGAATAACTTTCTTTCTGTTTGGCTTGCCTTTCAACATTATTAAATATTCATTCAACTTGAATTGTAAAAAGAACATTGCATATCGACTTGAAATAGCTTAAAATTATATGAATTCTATAATTTATAATAAATTCATTTTTATTATAAATCATAATAAATTCATATTTATTATAAATTATAATAAATTCATATTTATTATAAATTATAATAAATTCATATTATTATAATTTATAATATAATAAAATTATTATTATTATATGAATAAATTATATGAATTCTATAGTTTATAGCTTAAAATTATATGAATTCT
>JAOUZG010031916.1:4394991-4408374 GCA_026289955.1 Argiope argentata | reverse complement strand
TATCTATCTATCTATCTATCTATCTATCTATCTATCTATCTATCTATATATATATATATATATATAGCTTTAAAATGTCAAATTAAAAATGTGAAGGTAGCTTAGTGTTTGAGTGTAACAGATAAAATTTATTTTTGAAAATAATATCTGGAGCAAACACGCATCTCCATATTTTAATTTTTTTTATCCACTAGGTCATTAAACTTACTTAAAAGACTGCAATACTTTATGTGTTTTAATGCCGAAAGTGTTCATATTTCATAAAATTTGACGGCTGCTTTTTGAAAAGTGAACTTCCTCTTTTAGTTCAGAGTTGTGTTTAAACTGCTCTAAGGGGATTCCAAGTAAATGTATCTAGTGAAGTAGTGTTAGTAGAATTTTGAATTAAGATAAAAAATAGTTCGAAGTGTTTATCAATAAATTGTAATTTTTTATTAAAAAGTTTTCTTATAGGCCATGTATCAAATAAGTTTTCTTAATAAATATACTTCTCAAATAAATTTCGGTAACAGATTTTACATTAAAAAGTATATTGTTAAACATTATGTTTTTTAATTGTATCTATTTGTTATAAATTTTATTACTTTTGATATTGAATAAATATTCATCTATAATGGCATTAATATACAATGAAAAAACTGATATTTTAAAACTAATTTTATTTCTTTAATGTTACAAAAACATATCATTCCTGTCAGAAAATAGGTTCTAATTCATATGTAAATTTGTGTACATAAATCATCAAATTCGTAAACTGATTTAATATTTATTAACTTTGGTATTATATAAAATTTCTATTTCGCGTTTCATAAATTTAGATAAGAAATTATTTCATAATTATCTGAAATATTTTAGATATTTTGCAAAACATGACTTAATATATTCCATCAAAAAGTATTTTGCACTTCTTATTCAGTAATAGATTATCGCTCTGAAAAATCCAAATTTTCTATTACCATAGAAAATTTTCCTTTTGAAAACAGTTATTTTATAAGTAAGGAGTTATCTCCACATTGCAATTCACAATAATTGTTTAAAAAAACAATAGGGAATTCATATTAAAATTCATCACGATGTAAATAAATATCATCTATTTGAAGGACACTAATGTTGAATTCCAAATAGTAAATTTGCATATAAAAACAAAAAAATGAAAGTAGAGTTGTAATATTACTGAAATAAATGTAATGAAAATATAAAATTTGGAACAGAGTATTACAAAGTATATTTTCTTTTGTAGCATTTGATACACTGTCTACGAACATAAAATTTTACTTAATATGGAAATATAGTTAATTATTTAAATACGAAATAATTGAAAAATAAGTGTTGTTTTTGTAAAAGAAAAGATATCCAAAATATTCTTTTTTTATTTCACTGATAGTAATTCGCTGTATTTGCGGCATGCACATTATTATCTATTGTTAGCAACAATAAGAAAATGTCATTTCCTCGTTCTGTATTTGTATCATAGGAAGGTGAAGATTTCTGTATTTTTTGTGGCGTTAATTGCTTACTTGTTTCTGAGGAAATATTCCTTGATTTTGAGCTTATTGGTAGCAAATAACACCGTAACACACGTAACTCTTGTTTTCTGATCGTCACTGCTATTTTTGTTCAGGATTTTCAAAAAAGACGTGTCTTGACCACCTTGGCTTTTCTCACTTTAGATTTTCTGTGATATAAAATTCAACTATTTATTACAGTCAAAACATTTCATAAGACAGTCTGAAATATTCTATATATTTTTATTTTTTACTTTTATGTGGTGTAGACCCCAAATTTATCTACAAGGCCAACACTTCCATTCCTTTATTATTGGCAAACAATGAACATGGTTTGACAAGTAATACACATGGCTTGAGAAGTCTATCTTTTTTTTTGCCAAATCCGTCTACTTTAGAGAATGGTAATTGTTTACAGAATGCATAAGCTAAAGTTAATTGTTTATTCCCTTTCCCTACTATAAGCGAATAATGAAAATAATGTTTATAATTTTTAGTTTTTTATGAGATTTATAATCTGGAACAACAATTACGAATAAGAAAAATGTTCTGTTTTATTATAATCAGGAAAAATAATTAATGTATCAAACTTTATATAGTAATATGTGAATGATTAAATGAAACTTCTTGCTATTTTGGGGCTTTCCTCAATGTATTATATTTATTAAAATAAATCTTTTATTTTTTAAAACAGTTTCTTAAAAAACTACTCATTTATTAATATTTTCACTAATATAATTTTAAACAATAACTTAAAAACATTACTTTGATCCTAGTTCATTCTTTAACGTTATCGGATAGAAAATAATAAATAAATATATAAATTAAATCTATATTAGAAGGGAAAGTTGCAAATGAAACATTTCAATCATTTTCTTTTAATAATTAAGAAAATATGTAGTGAAATTCTGAAGCTTGATAAATATATACACTCATGTTCTCATACCCAAGCACACTTGTGTAAAAATTTTGAATTTCTCGTAATTTTCATACTTTATAATTTTAGATTAGCATAAATGTCTCCTTTTGTAAACATAGATTAAAAAATATCATTTATCAATGAATAATAATATAATAAAATAAAATATTAAAATTGTGTCAGTAGAAATTTGAAATTCCATTCTACATTAGTTTACAAAACTTTCCAATAAAATCTGTAATAACTAAGAAGAATATCGTAGTAGCTTAAATGTTTGAAAATCTTTTATTTAATAGAAATTAGAATATACATTGGAATTATACAATCAAAATCCTTATACTGATTCCATTTTTTTTCCAGCTTTTAGGTATTATTGGTAATGGAGAGAGATAATTCTCAGAATTAAGACATATTCTTGGTTTATATTCTATTGATGTCCATAATCTTAACTAGTTTTATATTGCTTTTAAACTGAAATGTTTGTGCAAATTTTCATGAACAGAGAAAAAAAAATTGCTTATCATCAAATGCAATAGCTGACTCAATCAAGCCTGTTTAACCGAGATTAAAACATTATAATGCTACTATATTAGAAAGAAGATGTTAGAATTTATTTTCATTCTTGAAGATGTTTATAACGTTTAGTACAACCAATACCATTCATTTTCCAAAATCTTCCAATATTCCAATTTCAAGTTTTAGATTATCTAGAATCTATTATTATTATTACTATCTACTATCTATTATTTAGAATTGAAGTATATTTCTGCCTACTTTGTCAATATACAATTGTATTATTTATGCGTGTTTTTAAGGAAGGGATATATATTTTTTTAGTGAATATATGCTATAAAATAGTATGTGTCTATTATAATGAATAAAATTTTAAGTATTTATTATTTCATGATACTTATTTCTTTATTATCTCTTAATTGTAAAATAAAAGAAAATATCAAATTGAATAAGTGTAAATTACAGATTATTCATATAGTGAACAACATGAGCAAAAAGATAAAGGCATGCTCTACAAGTTTCAAACTCTACACTGATTAAAAACTTTTGCTGGGGTAATATGGGTAACATGATATGGAATAAACGAATATGGGTAACATGACAGACAACGTATTAATAGCTTTACAGTCTCCTCTTGAATAATAAACTGGCGGTTTTCTTTTAAAATTTTGATTCTTAGCATTAAAATATTTAAAAGACTTTATTCACACGTTTCATTATGCTTTTTTTCTTACCACAAGGCCATTTTCATTCGACCTGTAGAAATATAGATTACAGCATTCTTACTACATAATGACTCACAGAATTGACTAAAATATTCCGAACAGAAGTTTTTCATTCCTAGAATGTCAGTTTTTTAATGGTTTTATTTACTAAATTCTCTTTACATTTAGGTAAAATAATACTATAAAATGGCCGGTGTCCTGGCATACATGAAACGCATCTTCCTCATGATCTCGGCGTCCCGGATTCGAGTCCCGGCTAGGGCATGGCTGTTCTTCTGTGTTCTATTTATGAATTGTGTGAATGTGCCCCCTCCCATTAAAAAGGGGCTGTGCAAGTGATTGTATATGTGTGTGATCCTCATACGAGCTAGAAGTCAGACTTCTGACCTTGTGTGTTCAAGGATCCATACCTTCAGAAGCGACTGCACCCCCTCTTTCCGTTGTAAAGCGGATTCGAGATCAATACTATAAAATCATTTAAAATAACTAATTAAAAATTAAACTCATTTCATTTAGTTGTGCATTTACATATTTCTTTAAGAGGTATTTAAAATAATCATCGACCTCCGATTTAAAGTTCTTTTTCTTGACAGATACAGGTCTTAAGAGAGCAAGTCAAATGAATTGAAAATACCAATGGTCACTTGACATAAAAGTATGCTAAAATAAAAATAATAAAAATAAAAACTGTAGATCAGTTTTTGAAGAAAATTGCTCTTTGATAGCTAATGACAGAAGTGGGTAGGAAAAAAAGGAAAATAAGGCTTGACGAAATGGTTTAAATCCTGAAAAAAAAGTGAAGAGAGAGTCACATTGCTCTTTCAAACGCTTAAATTATATCTCCATTTTGATTGATTCAACGAAAATTCGAACAGTATGAAGAAATCATTAGAGCATTCGCAATCACGAAATCCTAATTACCAGCAGTAAGAAAGAAGTAGCAACAGAGCTGCAGAGATTTAAGAGGAAATAAAAGGAATTCCTTTTTAGAAAAAAAATCAACAGTCGATTATTTTACGCAAGCACCATATTTTTCGAGGGACCGCTTGAAATATTTGACTTTTAGTTTTAAATGGTTTTCTCAAATGTTCAATAGATTTAACTGAAAATGTATTTCATTATAAAAAGACTTTCCAGCATTAAAGAACAAATAATTTGTGATTCAATATTTCGAAAGAATGAATAATGTAATCATATTAAAAGCCTATTATTAAATTAATTTCCCAATTTATTTATTTTTTAAATATGTTTAACAGAAATTAATGATTTAAAATTAAATATATGACATAGCAAGAAAATATTTTTTAAATGATCAAACTGATTTCAATTTCAATTGTTATTATTGTTAAAAAACTTTAAATTCAGAAATAAAAGATCATAATGATTTGAAATAAGGGAAATTTAAGTTAATGCATGTTGGTATTTTTATTATTTCTTGTTTAATATCTTAAGAATGTGTAAAATATCCTGCCAAATATTGAGATGGCTTTTATAAAAAATTACAGCTGTATTCTAGATCTCTTAATTTTAGAAGTATTTCCTGAATTTATGGAAATATTTTTATTATATAATCGATTTTTCTGGTTTGGGAATGACAATATTGTTAAAACTTCACTTAAATTTAGAAAAAAAAATTATTTTTAAATTATATTTAAAACAAGAAAATGAGTAAATTTATTTACGACCTGGATCATTCTACAGAAACAAATTGAGTATGTCTGTAAAATAGGTTAATTAATTATTGAATATATTTAATATTCAATTTTGAATTGTCAAAATTTAAAGTCACTTTTGAAACTATCTCTAATACACTGCCTAACATTAACATGTAAAATAAACTTACATTAAGCAATGCTTTCGCAATTTATGTGAATTTCACCGAAAACGCATCGTAAATATTATATGCATGAGTTTCTTCAAGAATAAAATTATGGTATGAAAATTTTCTATTCAAAACTATACGCCCAGAAAAACGCGCGCTTACATTTAAACTATTTCACTACTTTTTTTCACGATGAAATTTATTAAGCACTTTGTAGTCAATTTATGTCTATGAGATATTATTTGGGAGCAGCAAATAATTTCTACAGATTACATTAGCAACAGTTTCTAGTTATATTGATGTTGAAATGAATAATAACTCGATGTTCAGTAATAATTATGGAAATAAAGATAATGAATGTCATAAATATATTCCGTAAATAGAGAACATTTAATATTTTTTTTTTATTTCATATATTTCTGATGCGGCAAAACATCGAACTGGATGTGCCGGATGAATAATTAAAGTTCCAGATTCGAGAGTTGTCTAAAGTAGAGAACTGATAAATTTAAAATGATAAAAAATTTATAGTAAATATGATAGAAAAATCAGAAATCAAAATATTTTATTCTTTGAGATATTTAATTAATTGCAATGAAGACTGATGTGCTTTCTGAAAAGGAATTTTTTGAATCAAATAACGTTTGATTTTTTATTTAAACATCAATTATACATTTTATACATTAAAATTTTCTTAGCCTTTTCACTTTTATTAAGAACATTGTTACTTTGTACTCTTTTGACATTAAAAAATAGATGTACTTTTAGATATAATCTGTAGTATTTTTAAAATTTTTTAATTGGGTATAATTTGTTCATGTGTAAGAATCTTGATTATCTCGAGTTTTCTATGGTTCGCATGTAATACAGTTAGTTATAATTCCTAGAAAATACAGGCGAAGAAGAACTAGTCAGTCCGATTTGTTAAATCACGGTTTTATTCAGCCTGGAATAAATGAAAGGAAATATTCAGCTTTGATTGGCAGCTAGCCGAATTTTGTGGTTTTCTTGGCTCTTTTGGCTAGATTGGTCACGTGTTTTCCCTATTGCATTGTATACTTCGGCTTGTGGATAGGATATGTAAAAAAAAGATAGTTGCATTGAAAATAAGTAAAATAATGGCAATGGTGCAAGATAGCAAGAGCTATGATTCTTCAGATAGTGATGAGGAAGAGGTGGACATTGAAAATAGCGTAAATGGTTCTTCTGTATGTAGCTTCAGTAAAGACGACAGTTCAAGTGATTGACGATTCAGGCGATTTGCCGGCAGCTCATGAGTGGTGTGCAATTCAAAAAACGAAATTGCCACCTGCTCCTGCTCGTTCTACTTTTACTGCCAACGCAGGTATGAATTTCAATATTGATGTCGTTTTGGAGTTTTTCTATAAATGTTTTTATAATGAATTGATCTACTAGATGCCAGTCAGATGGACAGAATATCAGTTACCACTTTGTGTTGTCCCTGGTTTCTTTAAATTGGTTCTGGGTCAGTTAGTTTGAGTTGTCCCTTATTAATTTTTTTTCATTTGCCCGGAATAACTCGGGTTTTGTATACTAATATATAAACTAAATGCTTTTACACCTGCAAAAAATTAAAAATTCAACATAAAACCTACATATTTTGTTTTGATTCCCAGTATTTAATAATAAATTTTTTTAATGTAATGCATTCTTACAACTTTTTTTTAAAAAACCTGCAAGGAAAGTGGTTAACTATATCACGTTTCTGAAATATTTTGATCTCTTGAAGAAGTTTATTAATGACACTATAGAAATAATCGAATTATTCAATGCAATAAAAGGTAATCAGAGCGTTATATGGCCATACAAAGTTGCCTTTTAAAAAAAATTTTCAAACAGAATCTTGCTAAATTAATAATGAATATAATAAATATGTTAAAAAATTAGGATTTGCAAATTATTTTATTTTGTGAAATCATTGACGAAATACAATGTATTCTATAGTGTTTTTTGAAAGGGAAGTTATATAATTAAATATTATTATTTAAAAATTATTTACTGAAATTTTATAGAATGTTAATTCTTATTTAAAAAATAGGCTTTGTAGTAGCAATTGAGAATTTTACGCATATACAAAAAAAAGACATTTTAGATCTATTTATAACACCTTTATTTTAATTCGGTATAATTTGTTTGTGTTCAAAAAAAAAAACGTATTTAAATGCATCACATGTTTGATATTTATCACATTTTGACCAGCTGAATTAGTTACTAATGGCATTATAGAAATAATCGAAATACTTAATGCATTAAAAGGATATTTTATGCATCATACGCAACTCAAGATATTGTTTTTTTAGAATATAATAATATTTAATTCTAAAAACATGAAACAAAACTTAAACATTACAGTTACATGAAATTTAATAAATCTTTGTTCATTCTGAAATTAAACAGATGACATGTTCTCAAAATAAGTGACATCTAATTTATAAAATGAAAATATAAATTTATCGTGAATGTAAATAAATGCTTATGTTCGTGAATGCATAAAAAACATATTGATTTTTCTTTCTTATTTGCTTATGACTTTTCGAAAGTCTGTAAGGTATTCATAAAATAAGAAAACTGAAAACCTTAAAAGGGGAAAAGAAATGAGGAAAAAGAAGGTAAAGTCATTCTTTAAACAAAAACTTGTCCCCCTAGACATGAATACCGCTGATGCAAGAAAAAGAAACCGTGTCAGAGATCAGATACTGCCGTCTTCCGCCTGTCAACCACGACAAAAACATTATTCAACTACACCCTAAGCGCTGCCGAACTGATAACAATGCGGCAAGACTTTTCTTGGCGAAAAAAAGAAATTTTTGTACACTGATTACTAAACCTAGTACGTGCTTTCCCCTCACTTCGAGTCCAATAAATGAAATCTAAAGAATCCCGATGAAAATAAAATGGCATTTGATTTGAATTGAAATGTACATGCAGCTTTAACTTGTGTTCATTTGCATTTAATATATATAAGCATTGGTAGTATTTAATTTAAAATATAAAAACGAGAATAAATTATTTAGTTATGTGAAGAAGTCTTATAGTAGCAATTGAAGTAAAGTGTATAGTAATGAATATTCGTACCCGGGTTTTTTCAAAGACCTTTGCTTCTCTAAAGAGCACTATAGAATTAAAAAAAGCATGCTTATATATTTTAAAAATTAACATACACAGAATAATGGTAGCGAATTGCATTATTAATGAAACTAACGTATTATGTTGGCTTAATATTATATCAATATAAGATGTGGTATAATATTAGAGCTTTCTTTTCTGTTCCTATTTATTTCTTTTGATATCATCAATTTATAAGAAATTTTGAATGTTCTAATCAATAATTTATCCGCAGATAAAATTATATATCTTTACTTTTGGCATTCAAACTAATTTTTGAAATATATTTTATTCAATATTTTAATGAGAAAAATTCTCTTTCATAACTTATACAGTTCAAAGTATTTAGTTATGCACGGAAAACAAGGTAGAAATTTTAGGCGAGAGTATTTGGACAAAAGAAATTAAAATTTTTATTAATTAAGTTTTATCTATTTATGCATTTTTAGTAAATATAAATTTATGATCGAAGTTTTAAAACAGACATTTTCCTTCTGTTTTTCTGTATAATAAATTCCATGAAAATATTTATTTAAGAAATGCAACTTAATGTTCATAATTGTTGAAGTGTTCACATATTGTAATAATGATAACAATGATTTTTTTTTCTCTCAATCGAAATAACTAATAGATCAGGCAAAATATAGGAAACATCTTTGAGTACGATACTGTTGGCATATTGTATATGATATGATTTAAAACAATATTCAGGGTACCCATAACTAAACGAGCCTACTTTAAAGTAGTCTATAGGAGAAACTATTGTTAAGAAAGTTATGAAATTTTGTATATTACATAATGAAGGGATGGGAATTTGTTTGAGCGAATAAAAATAATAGTTCAAAATTTCACCACTAGCGCGATTATTCAAATAATTTACACATTCATCATATTATTGACAAATTTAATTACAGCAAATGATGCTTAAAATCACGACCATATTTTCTGCTATCATCTGGAATCTTAAGATAGCATGTTCCACAGTTGACCGAAGTGTGTTCGAAGAAAGAGTAAGAACATGTTGTGAGATTCTGCTTTTTAAATCAGGTAAACTTCTCGATTATCAAGACTAACAGTATGTTTTAAATGCTCCCAGTAAAAAGTCACTTGGAATTAGGTTTGAAGAGCTGGGAGGCCACAGATCTCCCCTATCTTACCACAGATCCCCAAGGGAACCACAGATGTCATCAGCCACCACTTTCGTGACGGCTCATGACACATTATTCTGTAAAATGATTATGGAAAACGTCCTTTACACACCGGCTAATGGTCCTTTACACACTGGTCCTTACACACTGGAACTCCAAGTTGAATGAATATTGTGCTCGAAAGGCATTGACGTGCTTGATGTGGTCAACTGTGAAACATGCTATCTTAAGGTTTCAGATAGTAGCGAAAAATGATCGTCATCATTCTGAACATGTTGTGTTGCAATTAAATTTGTCAGAAATATGCTAAATGAATAATTCATTTGAAAATCTACCTTGATGGCAAAGTTTTAAACATTTTTTTATTCGCTTAAACAAATATCCATCCCTTCATTATGTCCTATACAAAATTTCATAATTATCTGAGCAATAGTTTCACCTGTAAACTACTTTAAAGTAAGGTCATTTAATTATGAAACATATAATAAATCCGATCATATTTTTATTCTATAAAGCTTGGTTATTAATAATTGGATCAAAAACGAACCTTAAAAAGGTGTCGGTCACGCCTAAATATGTAGATACATAAGTAAGAAATCTCACTCATGAAGTGACATATGCTGATTGAGATCGTAATAGCTAGTTTTAAACATGGAAAAGTCCTTCTTTACCGAGATTTATCGAATGTTCATTAATGTATTATATCAAGATTTCTCAAGTTTACTTATGATGAAATCTCTTCAATAGTGTCATTTTAGTTGATTAAATTAATGGAATACTACACATCTCTTTTAATTGTTGGTCTAATTTCCATTTATTCCTTCAATAGAGGGATTCTATAGAGATTTATTTGTTAGCATCATTTCATTGTAGTGCTCATGAAGCAATATCGATGAATCGCTTAACGTCATCGTTAAATTTTAAACAATGTTTTTAAGTTTAATTGGGGCGTCACCAATGTCATTATTCTTTGATGGTTAACAATTATCATTAACATTTGATTAAGAATTTCCTTTTTTACATTAGTATCATAAAAATATTTTAAGGACTTTGTAAATAATACTGTATAATACACTGTAAATAAAACATATATCAGTTGCTGGGACGTCAGTTTATTTTATTAAAGTGTTCTGCGTGGTATATTTTTTTCATGAAACTTATTTCGATATGAAATGTTATGAAGCTTCAGGCAGAGATATGCAACTATAACGAAATGACAATAAACTGTTACTTTGTTAAAGTGTACGGCGTGGTATATTTGTTTCGTTAAATTTATTTCGACATAATGTAATTGTTAAAGTAAATAATAGGAAGTTATAATTACTTTATTTAATTTCCAAATTCAATTTCGAGATTATACTTAATTGCATTAATATATTTGTAGCACTTTCAGATAACTGCGCAATAAATGATTTTTTATAGATAATACATAATAAAAATTTCCTTTTAAATATATACCCTAATCAAATCTCAAAGAACATGTTTACAAGAAGCTTGGTTACAAATAGCATGCACAATTCTCTAGATTTTTCATTTGCAATTTCTAAATTTTTTCAGCTATTATTGAAATATTAGTTGGATTTTATGGAAAATATTATAATCATTATGGCGAATTACTATTAAAGGATTTTTTCAGTTAAATGGGTGGATTTCTAGTACAATGCAAAAAAAAAAACTTAAAAGAGATTATTAATAGTTACAACTTATATAATATGATGTAAATTTATCAGAAATCATATCTACTTGGATAGAAAATGTTTATTGCAATTTCTGTAAAACTAACGTTAATATAAAACAAATCATTTAAAAAAATCTGAGTGTATAATATTTACTATTATAACTATAACCAGCCTTGAATTCTTAAGTTATTAGAGTTATACTAAAACTTTTATTTGAGCATAAAGGTCTGGAAACGTTGACAAAGAGTTTTTCGGTTCTAAAATGATAAACTTAATTTGATACTTCTCTCCTATGATTTAAAATACATTCTATCTTTCATATTCAAACAGGAAACTGAAAGAAATAAGGAAGGAATGAAAGGGAAGTACTTGACGGAATTCAGATTTATTCAATTATTTTCGTAAATGGTTTGTAAGCAAGCAAATCAATAGAAGATTTATATAGAAATATTTTGTAGCTTTGCTATTATTTTTTTTTAATTTTAAAGTTCTGTTAATATGAGAGGAGGAAGGCGTAAGATTACATTGCTTGGTTTCTTCCATGAGGTTTTTTTGCCAATGTTAGCTTTAATTTCTTAGGGAAGGTTTATTTATAATATTATTCATATATGAAACATTTTTACTTTATCTAAAATTTAAAAAGTTTCGACTTTTAATGCACAACTTCATACATTCTAGAAATTTGGATTCAAAAAATTCCAAAATAGTTCAAAACTATATCATTAAATTAGATATAGTTTTTAAGATAATTTCACGAAAATTAATATATACTGTTACTGATATTGATAGAATATTCGATACAAATCAGTAAAATTTTCAAACAATAAATAATTATGCTTAAGTTATTTTTATTCCGAAATTTAAAAATTTTCATCTTCCGCCACATTAACAAAATAAATTGCTTATAATATTTAATAATAAGGTAATATTTATGAAAATGGATGGATATAAGTGATGAAAATTAAACATATAAGAAGAGAAAAATTATCAAAATAAATTCTGAATTATAATAATAATGTAATCAACATTAATTAACAATAATTTAACAATTAAAGAGATAATTTATGACTTATTAAAAATATAACTTTTCAAATGCAAGTCATCAAAATGTAGACAATTTGCTATAAGAAATTTTCCTACGTTTGTAATTGATCAATAGAATTTTGTAAAAGGAAATGAAATTTTTAATATAGGATAAAATATCAATTAAATTCAATGTTAATATATTTTTGCATTCTTAAAATTCTTCTAAAAGAGAAAATAAAATCTTCACCTTATTTTATCATAATAAAAAAAAATCAATGGTTTTAAATAATATTATAGATAAAGAAATTAAAATAATGTTATTGATATATTTTCCGAAATTTGAAGATTCACGTTTTAATCACATAATCAATCAACAAAAGAACAAATTTGTTGATAGAATCAATCATCAATTAACCAAAAAATTATAAATAGTAAACGATTGAAAATATTACTAAAATCGAAATGAATGTTTAAGGCATATAATAAAACTATGCTTATTTATCATCGTAACTTAAAGAATGGCGAAACTTTGAATTGCAATTTAATTGGTTGTTGCAAGTGCACCTATTAGTGTTAGATTTAGATTCACTTCACAATTTCTTGAAGTTCTACCCAATACAAAAGAATCGTTTTATTGTTCTTTTTCGACATGAAGATGTTTCTACAACCAAGATCTCTTCTTTCATTAAATATCTCTAATTGAAAATACTGAATTCAGTTCTCGCCTACAACTGATTTGCAGAGGAAATGAGAGAAACAATCTTTTGAAATGTGACGGTATTTAAGTCAATCATGTGCACATTCTTCGTTAAAATGCGAAAAACTCTTGCTTCCGCTCCTTCAGTTAATCTGCATATAAACGATTTTCAAGATTTAACAATGATAACATATATATATATATATATATATATATATATATA
>JAOUZG010031916.1:4378580-4394591 GCA_026289955.1 Argiope argentata | reverse complement strand
AAAAAAAATAGTTGTTTATTTTTTCGAAAATAGTGATGAGACAATTCAAAATCCTATTTTCTCAATTGGATGTACCAAATTAGGCTGTTTTTTACAGTTTTAATAATAAGATATTTATTCCCTGAATTATTAATGAATGATTGCCCAAAAACGACGGTTGCTGTTTAGAAAAACCCAGGAAGTCAGATATTAAATTTACTTATAGATATCAAATATGATAATAGTCATATATTAAATTTAATTACATTATAATCCATTTCTCTTCATAAAATCCCTTTCATTTTACTAGTCTGAATTCCCACCTGTTTAAAATCACATATTTCATTTATAAATCTATGCAAAAACACTTATTTATTGAGATTAGACATTTCAATAAATATAAATTTTGAAACTAACTAGGCGAGGAGAATTTATTAAAAAAAATGTTTATTTTGAAAGCTCGATTACACTCTTATCTCTGATTATTGAAAGATAAAATTAGAACACTCTGAATTGACGCGTAGCAATTAGTTTAATGATTTCCATAGCGTTTAAATAGAGCCAAACAGTGTTTGTACTTTTCTTGCTTCATGTTATGTCACAACGGTTAAGATAAATCTCAATCTCTTGAAGCTTTTCACTGTTTCGGAAAAAATATTTGCTGACAGCAATTATCTTGGATTAAGAGATTGTGTGACCTTCTCATAAATTATGATTAAAAAATTCAAAAAAAGCTCTGCTTTTCTGAAATTAACGGTTTGTTTTTCTTGTTTATTTTCACTTAATTGCTTTGGGAAATTTTAATTCCATTAGAGCTTAAAATTTTTAACAGAAGGTGGAAAGTATTTTAGAAGAGATAATTTTGTAATAAGTTCACTGGAAACCATTTTTAATAATTTGTTGAGAGATAAATTTCTTTTGTGAATTTATTTTAAATGAATATTGATTAATGAATATTTATTTTTGCTTTTAATGAATATTGATGACGATTTTGTAAAACCATCTGCTTGGAAATTAATTTAGAAATGGGATACTCTTTAAGATTCATATTCCTTTTGCTTCTTTAAATATCGGAAATTGATCTACTTTCTGAACTAAATGTATACAATGATTTTGTTATTGAACAATATCTATTCCTATTCAAACCATATGCTCAACAGTAAACTGTTTACATAAAGGTTTTTTTAAATTATTATTTTTGAAATGAAAATATGCCTATACATAAGTTAAAAATGTCTACATAACAGAATAAGATAATTATACATCGATTTTCTTGTTGTTCACTTTCCGTTACAATTATTATTTACTTTACATAAAATTAATGCTTTATTTTCAAACACCTTTTGTCCCTATAAAATATTTATTATGCTTATAATTTTGAAATAATAGAAAAATCAATAATTTCTATTTTAATTTCCCTAATTCAATTTAAAAATATACTTGTAAATTTTAGAAAATATTTATTTGAAATTCCTTTTATTTTTTTATAAATCTGAAGAGTTTTACAGCAAATATGTAAACTATTCAAAATTATTTATGTTATAATAAATTTAGCTATTTAATTTTTTTAAAAAAAGATTTCTTAGTTTTGAATATTTTACCTATTAAAATTACGTTTATACCTTGTTCGAAGACATTAATCTTTTTCTTTTAAAGCAATGATTTAATTTTTACTATTGTTTTAAATTTTTTAACTTTTTTTATCAAATCCTATAATCCTTCCTTTTAAAACTAATTTTTACAAAATGCTTATTCGAAAAGTATCAGGCAAATTTCAAATTTAAACCATACACCCATATTAAATACATTTTGGGTACATTATTTATAGGTATTTTTTTCTAATTTGTGAGCAATAAATCTGTTAATGCAAGTCATTGACTTAAAATTGCAGAGAATTGTTATCAAACGAAATTCTTCAAAATTGTCAGTTTTTCTAATGCAAACTAGTTTAATAATCTCAACAGGTCTAATTAATATGTGTAATATTCTGACATATGTCAAAAGTTTCTCCTAAAATTGAAACATATAATTCACATTGAGAAGAATACTCTCACTTTATATATTTGAAAAACCATTAATCTTTTAAGATGGAAACATTTTTTGAACTTTTCTTTATGATTATCTTTTTCAAAACTAAGTTAAGATAGCTCATATATATCTAGGAAAATAATAGCATTCGGATAGAATTTTTTTTTCAAATCGTGTTTGGCAATTGAATCCGCTTTTCGAATTTAGAATCAATAATTTCGATTTCCGATAAACCACAAATGAAAAAAAAAAGCTAAAAATAAAATTATAGTTTACAAAGAATTCACCATTGATTAAGTTTTCTACAAAGTTGGAATATAGTTCTGAATTTGGCAGGCGAATAATTCAAATTCTAAAAAATAACAACGATACAGTTAATAAATTTTAGCGAATTTAATATGTGGTTTTAATCAACATGTTTATCTTTATTTATTGAAAATTGGCGAATAAATTTCTAAATTTAATGAAGTTGATAAAATTTTAAAAATAAGGATGTATGGTAGCACTGCGATGAATTAATTTGAAGGTCATATGCAAAATATTCCAATATTCCACATTTGTTATTATTATTAAAATTTGTTGCAAACGACAAACATTTAAAAAGAATGCAAAATTGCATTATTTTTTAATATTTTCTAAACTATATATTTGGAATGTTGCACCGTGAGTTGAAACATACAATTATTGTTTCCGGTAGGTTTTAGTTTTGTTATGCTTACTAGTATTCAGTTACATTTGTTTTACAAAGAAAAATACTTTCTTTCGAAATTATTTTTCAAACTAATATCATTAAAGCTAAATGAAAAGAATTCTTCTATAAATCATTAATAAAAGAATGAAATATATTTTTGAAAATATATTTGAATTAAAAATAAATGGGTTTTTTGTTATTAAACATATTTATGTTTCAAAAATGTTTTGACTATGAATCAAAATTTGTATTAAAAAGTAATTAAATATTAAAGTCTTCTAAAGCGGTTAAATTACGATATATCCATAAATTTACAATATATTTAAATCTCTTTTATACTTTGTTATATTAAATACCTATTTCCTTCAAAAGATATGAATAACAATGAACGCAATTTTATAGTTCATTCTATTCCAAGAATTCTGGTTCAAGCAAAAGAATTTGTATTGAATTAAACAAGCTGAAACTTTTCTATTCACGTTTAATTATAATCTCATAAACTATTTTCTAATAATGATAGTTTAGAATGAATAGAATTACAACAAAAGGTATAAATTTCAACCTCTTCAATATTCTTCATTATATTTCTTAATTTATCTCAAGGGTTTTGACTTTATCTTGAAAACGTTTTCTAAATTACGTTTTTATTTCTCCATCTATTTATATTAAGCTAGATTGAACTCTATTAGATTTATTTGGACTTCATGCAAACAAATTCGAAGTTGCGGATATATTTATGATGAAATAAGTTCTAGATATTGATTAATAAGCATTCTGATAATTTATTAATTTTATAAAAATATTATATTTTATACAAAGTTTTTTTTTTTCAAAATGGGTTGGTCAAAATACATTTTCATTTTTGATATTCAGGGATCATTAATACATTTTTTGTAATCGAAAACCTTTTATATGATTTTCTAGACGACGTAAATTAATATACGTTTTGATAACAAAAGTCCGCTATAAACGAATGTATAAAAAGAATGTACATTAAGAAATTGGTATTATTAAGGCAAAGTGAGATGTGATTATTTAATTTCTACGTACATTAATCATACTAAAGTATTTCTTTCAAAATAAATGCAATTAATAATTTGATTAAAATAATTATAAAAATATAAATACGATCATATTAAAGATATATCATCATATTTTTAATTGAAGAAATCTGAAAATTTAAAATCAGAAAATTTGGGACATATTACATCTTTTATAAATTGAACCTAGAATTGAATTAGCCAGTAAACACATGAATAACCATCTCACCGGCTATTCGATTGAAGCATATTTTGGTCAAAATATGTTGTAAATTTAAAAACAGATGAAAAAGTTAAGAAAACTGAAAACATATTTGAAATCAGATATGTGTTTACTTTACTTTAATTTTAATAATAATATCTGCTAAATATTTGAATGAATTCTTCAGAATCATTCAATATGCATTAATGAAAAATTTATAAAAATGGAACAAAATTGTATTCTATTATTAATTTTGCCTATTTTGAAATACGATTTTTTAAAAATTTACTAAACGAATTTCAAAGGTGTATTTCTGGAGTTTGAGTACATTGAATTTCTTCGTACTTTTTTGTGTATTAGTTAGGTATGAAGGAGGTTATCGATTAAAATTAATCGAAAAAATATACCTTAAAATGTATGAATTTAGTTAGTTTACTAGTATTCCATCTTTTTCACTAAAATAACTTTATAAAATTATACCAAAAAATGGAAATTTAGTTATTAGTTAGTTACTTATTGGTACATATATATTTTTAATTTAATGCTATTCTTTAATAAAAATCAGGATAATTAATAGCAGGTTTCTTTTTCTTCGATTACATTTTTAACTGATTGCATTTAAAAGATTTCATACATTGCCAGAATGTAAATAAAATTCATAAGATTTTCCTTTCATTTATTTGGCGTTTTCGGATGTAAGATTGACGTATTAAAGCAAACAGTCATTAAGAAATAAATGCCTTAGACCATTTAAGTAACTTTAAAATTCAGGTACCAGTACAATGATACCTTTATAATTCAGTACCAATATTACAGTATAAAGAAAAGGCACTTTCTTTATTGCAAGAAGTGATATAAAGCAAGTACTTTTTACTACTGAAACATTCCCTAAGCCTTATAAAACTCTGAATCACAACAATTTTTTTTCAAGAAGGGCAGTCTTACATTTTATAGCTCTTTGGCTATAAGATATAAAACAATGACCTGTAACAGAAGAACACTCAATGAGTGAATCACCGGTAATTCAAACAATCTTCTGTGCAGATTTCTTAACAAAAAGATTTCTGAAATGTTGCAGGTTTAAAGCAAAGAATTTATAATGCTAATATATATTTTATCTTACTTCAGTCCGTATTATAATCGTTCTAAATTATTCTCTTATTTTCTGATCCCATTCGATTTTTTCTATTAAATTAAATCAAATGAAGCGTTGTAAAAAAAGTAATGCGTCATTGGCTACACGTACCGAGTGATCATTGATGTAAACACATTCTTTTAGAGGATTTCTGCGCTTCTCTTGACAAAGTCAACTCGTGTGAAACTTCCTGTCAAAATTCTATACTTGTCATATTCATGAGAATCTCATTCTATATAAGACCAGCGATAAAGGATTTTCTTCCTTTTTTGGCGTGTTTTTTTCATTTCTTCTTCTTTTGTACCATGTTAATTGTTCACAGTGTGTGCCTCTCGAGATGGAACAAAACAAAACTTAAATCCAACCTGTTTCCTCCCTGATTCAACCACTATTATGATTTCTGTCTAAAAAAATTATAATGTGTTACATATATATATTGGAGTAAAATGTAATTCATCAGGGAAAATTAGTTAGATTAAATAGCTATTACTCGACTACCGATTAACATAGACATAATTTTTTATCAATTAGTTCTTAAGTTTTTCGAATTCATTCTTAAAATTTTCTTGATAAACACCACAATTTCAAATTTTTAATTATGGTTTCAAAAGTTAATTTTGTTTATTTTATTATTTAAAAAAGTAATCATAAGTTTACTTATAGTATATTTATTAGAAATTATTTATTTTTGTACCCTAATTATTCAGAGTGTAATTTTACTTTCATGAGAGCGTCACAGAGAAAAAAATAAATAGAAGAATAAAATAAAATTTGCTATGCATATTTCAGAGTATCATGTCAGAACATCATTTCTTGAGCGACCAAGCACCACATGCTGGTGTAAGTTAAATTATATTTCTGTTCATTTTTACTTGTTTCATTAAATGAGTCACTTTACTATTGAAAACGATTCAAAATTTTTTTCTCGCATTTATTGTTTAAAAAAATATCGCATTTCCTATTTATTTCATTTTATATAATCACGTGCTCAGAATGACATTTTTTAAGGTTTTATTTTTTTGTTAAGAGTTCTATTCATTAACTTATTTTTTAAAAAAATTGGAGCTTTTGTAAATGCAATGGTAATGTGAGATTCTCGTGCAGTGATTTTGTGAGATTCTCGTGCAGATAATAAAATTTTTATTTTTTGCCTACGGATTTTTGTCGACCCCAAAAACCTTATCCGAAAAACAACATCATGTTCTGTCATGATAATAAATAAACATTAAAATTAAACCAATTTTTAAAAAAACTATATAAGTTTTGTTAATTAATATGATTGAAAATTAAAGAATCTTATCTTGTTTTTGATTAAATTTCAACTTTATAATGCAGGTATACAGAATCTTTCTCCCCTCTAGAAACTCAAACGAATCATTTGTGTTATTTTGACATTAGTAAAGTGGAATGTTTTAGGGGTTTGAAATTTCAATTTGATATTTTAAAAAATAAGTTGAATGAATTATGGAGGGAGAAAGATTATGACGTTGAATATGGATTTAGCATATTTTTATGAGTACCTTAATTTTAAAATTTGATAGACTTTCAAATACTGAAGAAGTCAAAAATATTATTTAAAGAAATTGGAAATAAATTTAAATCGTGATCTGTCATTATAAACCACCTGTTTAACATCTGAAGCATACAAATAATAATAAGCAACCCATTTAATTTCTGAACCATACAATTATAAATTCCTATGTCTATTATTTGGGAATGATTTGTTGTATAATTAGACTTAAGAAGATATTATTATTACTTCTTAATTTGACACTACTATTTAATTGTACTGTATTTAATTGCACTCCAGCTGTATTGAAGTGAATTTTTTCTAAGAAAAGTTATTATTTCGTTTCCATTAACTCGAGTTGTCAAAGACGTTCGTTCAAGAGATATGTATGATATCTTAATGTAATTATTTATTTCGTAAGAAATGAAAAAAATCCATCTACAGAAGCCCAAAAATCTAAGTAAAAAACTCTGTTAAAAAGTTTGGGTATTATCTTACGAGAGATCACCCTTTTTAGTGACTGTATAGATCAATGAATTTGTAGTAATGCGACTTTGAATGTCGAAAAATACAAATATGAGTTTCCTGAATAATATTCTCAATTAACTTAACAATAACTTCTTTCTAATGCACTATAATACAAATTCTCATCTCGCCTCTTTAGTTATCAATTATATCCTTGACGATGAAATCAAGCAAATAGAGTGTGCAACATATTTTCTTAGTTTAAATACTATAACATGTATAATAGACGTATCGATACGATCCACATAACTATAATCCTTACCCAGTATTATGCAAGTGCTTAAAATTGCCACGCATTCTGTATAAACAATAATCGCTGGAGTCACTGAACAATGAAGCACACAATTCTCAAAATTGATGTTTAAAGCTGATTTTAGCAGCATACTTATTTTTCTACATGCATTAAAAACTATAATATATGAAGGTCAATGATGCTTGCGATTCTTTTTTTTCTTACATGAGCAATTCTATATTTAACTTTTCAAGTTATAGAAAAAAAATGTTTTACAATTCATTAAAATTACTAAAGGTTTTTTGCTTTCTACAATACAACAAAAACATTATTAAATTAAAAAGCAGAATTTCTTTAATATACTTACTTTTGTTTCCAACTATGTAATGTATATTTATTGACATTACATGGATATATGCAGTTCTTATTGCTGTTACTTATGGCACTTTCCATGGGCAACTCCGCTGATGCATCAACGGATTTAAGCCGAAATAAACGAATCTTGTTTGAAGTAACACCAACTAGGGCCAAGTGTACGACTTAAGCTACACACTAACCACATTCGCTTGCTTACCCCCTTTTTACAGGGGGAACTCATTCACATGCTTCATAGATAGACTACAGAAGAACAATCATGCTCTAACCGGGACTCGAACCCAGGAGGCCCGGATCACGAGGAAGGCGCGCTACCTCTATGCTAGGACACCGGCACATAGTTATATAGTAATATATAGGGTGGTCATAATTAAATTTTTGAAATAAACAGAATCATACAACGCGAACGGATGAACAGGGTTGCAAAGAAAATTTGATATTTAGACTCTACAAGAGATGCCCCAACAAAATTTCAAAATAAAAAGAAGTTCCAAAATATCCACCAGAGGGCGTCCTTTCTGAAAAATGATTAATTTTATCACAATGAATGGGCAAAATGGCATATAGACACAGCATTAATTTTTATTGACTAGTTTCTGATTACCTTGTTATCGAACCACATTACGCAAAATTAAGGAAAAGAGAACAATTCACTTTATAGAAACAAGCTTAGATTAGGACGGAATTGCAAAAAAAGGAGTAGTTGTTAATCGTGTCTGTAGAAAACCATGACCCATGTGACCACCTATATTCACCTACAAAAAATTAAGTCGGTGGACAGTGTGTTCAATAGAAAATCGGTTTTCATCAGTTCTGTTGCTTCGAACGTTATTATGGAGTTCATTAAAACATTCAACGTCGGAAAAATGCAACAAGATACCATCATTATTACAGCCAGAAACATCGCCATAAAACATTAAAAAGAATGCAAACGTTTCTTACCCTAACCTGATTTGCATAAATTTTCTCCTTATTCGCAAGCATGCAAATCTCGATATTTTTTCCCCTGGAAATGATAGCGTTTTCCGGTTTTATATTTTATTACTCATAATTCTTATTCTGGATTGTGAACATTGTTTCTGTATTCCGTTTTGGTCGTTTATTGTGTGAAATTTAATGTTTTTCCTAAAAAGACTAATTCTAGTGGATGTTTTGAAACTAAATCTTTTATTCTTCCGTGACAGGATCTCGTGTATTGTAAAATCATTCCTTTGCATTGTAGAAAGATTTTTTATAAGGGAAGTTTAATTACAACTGCCCTGTACATCATAATTTTATTTTTGTTTCCAAGTATGTAAGATATCTTTTTCTTATAAATTTTCTTTTAAATTTGGACTTTTTTTTTATAAATTTGGAAAAATCCTAATATGTAAAGACATGTTTTAGAATTCTATTTACTATGAAGTTTCTTCAGACTGCTAGTTTTTCTTATCGCCATTTCATGTAATTTTGAGATATTTTTTTTGTCTCGTTGCTATAATAGTATAGTTGTATATCTCCATTTCCATTGGGTGTTATTATTTGTTTATAAATCGATGATACCAAGTTTACGTTTTAAAAGGCCTTGAGATTATTCACATTATTTTTACAAGTGTTGACAGGAAATAATCATGTAATAATATGATGCGCTTGTTTCAAGAAAAAATGTTCCTGAAAAATATTCAGATATCAATTGCGCGGTTCTTATAAGTCATTGTTGGAATTGCAACTAAGAATTAAACCAGTAAATCAATTACTTTTTATAAAATGTGTTTAATCTAATTTTTGCTTCATATCGACATTTATTTTATCTTCTGCGAAAAATATAATTTGCTTATATATTCTTCTAAAATTAGCAAAACACTTATTTGTATAAGGTAATTCGATTCAAAAGAAATTGTATTACATTACTTTAAATTATTCTATTTGTTAATTTATTTAATGTGAAGTCAGATTATTGTTCAATTATAAATTCATCAACATAAAAGTGCATTTCAAATTTTGCCTTACTATAGCCAAACATACTTTTTTTCCTAACAGATTAAATTATTTTATTGCTGCTGTCATTGAAACATATTCGAATGTCAAAGAGAATATATTTCCTTAAATATGACTGATAAAATTTATTTATGAAGCAAAAAGTATATCTATTAATCTTTTTTTATAGAGTCAATATATTTAGTAAACAAACACTTACAAATAAAAGAAATGAAATATGAATAAATTTGGGTAATTCTATGCCCAGAGTATGTATATTTCTCGAAAATTGACAGCGGAAATTCGAAAAGTTTCCTCCTTTTAGATTATTTTGTTTTTATACTGCTCCACGGGGAGTAATGAAAATATTTTTTTACATTAGGGGAATTAAGTTGCGGTTTTGAAAGTTTGAATAAAGGTTAAGGAATCAGGATATGGAGTACTCAGTGGTAGGTGCTGATAACACTTTTCTGTAAAGTAAAAACGGACATGAGTTAAATAACTTTTATAAAAACAACAATACATTAAATACTAGCACATAAGAAAGAGAATACGGTCTCCCTCCCTCTCTATATATTTGTGTGCTGGAGAGTATGTGTTGGTGTGTATAAATGTTTAAGAAAATATGCGTGAAACTTGAAGATTTTGTGAAAGCTAACAGAACGCAAATGGTCGGAGAAAACTGAAGCAGCTGTTGTCTGACAGCTGTGTTGCTCTTAATGCGTTTGAAATGGTTTATTTCCGAAAGCAACCCGATATTTCAAAAGAAATAAACAAGCCAATAATGCCGTGAAACCTGAAAAAATGTAAAAATATATACTTTATTGCACATTTGGTCAAAATGGGAGACATCGATATATTCAGTGTTTTGACATGATAAACAGCAATATACTGAGTCCAACACCAAATAGATGAATGACTAGGTAGTCGACAAATACTGTAAATCAACATAAAATGAGCACCAGTATTTCATAACCCGTTGCATTTCCAAGTCCTTTTTTTACTGTCAAATCCAATAAACTTCAAGATCGTCTGATCCTGTGGTTTCCCATCCTGCAAATATAAAAAAAATTTTAATCAAGGGAGAATAATTTAGAATTATTCAAATTAAATTTGAATAATTCTATTTATCAAATTAAAATTAATAGCGAAATTTACGCATACAACGTTTGTTTTCTTAATTATCAAAAATAAATTAATAGCGAAATTTTAAAGATATACAGAATTCCTTTTTAGTTTAACATTAGTTTAGGAATCTGCTTCATTGTAAGGATATGTTTAGAAGTTAGTAAGGTTTATTTTCTATGAAACGAATTATTTCTTGTAAGTTAATTACAACTCACTTAAATATTCTTAAAATTTGATCAATTTAATCAATGATTAATCAGATTAATTACTATTTCCAAGAAATTAGTGAACATAATAGCATTGAAAGTACAAGTTTTAAATTACCGTTTCCATTTCATAATATGTATTCAATGTCGGATAAGCATACATTATTCCGAAAGAACATGAGCATCTAAAATAAGGAAATTACCGGAGGAATTAATTTCACTAGTTTGAAAATCAAGTTGGAAGATCAAGCCGTAAATAAATTATAATTAATTTCAATTTATTTGAGAACCGAGTATGTAAAATTACAGTAAACCAATTTAATTATTTAGAGTAATGTTTAAGAGCAAATATTATGATCAAATAATTAATCTTCTAGAAAATAATGGAATTAAAGACCATTATTTTTATTCAGACTTCTTCGTATAAAACCATTGTTTTCTGAAAATTCACTTTCATGAATACAACTACATATAATATACTTATTTCAAACATGTATTCGTTAGCAATAACAAGGATAGAAGGATTTTTTTCTACTTTTTCTGAAAATTAATTTTTTTTTATCAATTTGATTACTGAACAAATTCAAAACATGATTTCGAAATAGGGGAGCAATGCAATACGTTTTCGTCTTAGGTATACATTTCAAATTAACATCATTATGTTTTAATTTTACTTTATCTCTAAGATAGATCATAATGTTTAACTTTCTACGTATTACAATTGAAATTTCTATAAATATGATAATTTTTTCTACATTTGCGCAATACGAATTGTTTGTGTTATATAGTTAAATAAGAATTCTTAAAAACATATTTCTGTATTTTTTTTCACTTTTCGCATCGTAAAACAATAAATAACGTTACTAACTATTTAAAACTATTAATACGAGAAAATAAATCATCTTTGTTTAATTGTGACGTATTCAAATTATAAAATTGTTAGATTAACGTTTATATGCATTTCAATGCATCTTCCCCACAATAAATTATTTAATATTCCAATTTTGTATTGCAACTAAATTTACTTTGCTGTTACCTTATCTAATTTGAATATACCATTTAATTAGACATCAATGTAGTATACAATATAATAGTGTTAAAATACTGTCTTAATTTTTGATTTAATATAATTATATATCGATTTCGTCACTCATACCACAAAGTAAGGAAAAAAAAATTGCTAAACATTTTAGTAAACTTTGATTAAAGATTTAAAATATTTTTTTCACGGAGTTCTGTCTTGATTTTGTAATTTGTCTCTTCATTTGGGCTGTTTGCTCTGACGTTGCTGGTAATAACGTAACGTTTTATTAAACGTTTATGGTCTACTTAAAAATCCAAATATCTCCATTCGAATTCGAAGCTAGCTTTTCAAGCAAGCTAAAAATCGTATGTTGTTTCGATAAACAAAAAACACATTAACCCTATACATTATTCCTACTAGGCGTGTACATACATATCATACTGCACCATTATTATTAAGCCTAACGATCTCTGAGAAGAATTTTTTTAATATTTAATATGCCTAAATTTTTTTGTTCTGCATTTAAATTAAAAAATTATTCTCTTTTGTACCAGTTATTAAATGTACATTTGTTGTATTGGAGTCCTTTAAATTCTTTATAAATATTCCATTCATTACAAGAATTTAAGTTTCTGTATATGCTAGTGAAACTGGGATAAATAAATTAGCGCGCTTGCTCTAAATTTTAAAAAAAAGTCGTGTTTTCTTAGGAAAATGTATTTTTCATTCATTTTTATTATTAAAAATCAATTCAATCTATCTTAAAATAAAAATAATCAAGATAAATCTATTGCATTTGGACATTACAATAAGAAGTAACTGAAATATGATTTCTGAATTTTGGGCATAAGTGTTTGAAGAAATAGAATTCAGCCAAACACTCAATCATATTGGAAGAAACAGAACCATTGCCAGGTAATTTTTTTAAAAAAAGAGAGAAAAGAAAAATATCCCAAGCAATTTCAGAAATCCCCCGTACCTATAAAATTATTAAAGATCTAGAAATCCTCCCTAAATAATATAAATAAATTTCCGATCTACTAGAACTTATTCTAATACCTAATGGAAAATTTAACTGAAATTTGCATTAATCTAATATATTGGACAATCAATATATTCAAATCTTTTTATTGCATTATATGAATACCATTCATATAGAAAATTTGAATAAATTAATAAAAATTTGTTAGAATTTGGGAAACGTAGATAAATAAAATGCATTATAAGAATAGACTGGGAATCCTCTAAGCATTTTAGTAAGAGAGATCAATAACGCTCAGATCATTTTCTTTTCAAAAAAATTAAATTTTATTAGAATTTTTAATTTTTCAAACTTATGACATTATAATATGACGGTGGTATATAAAATTAGTTGGTTATTAAAGATAAAGCTCTGAAGTATACAGTTTAAATTTATTTATTTATTTCAAACTATTAATTATAAATTCTTGTATCCAATTTATATTTTAAAATCTAAAACATTGTATAAAATAACAGATATTTAATCCTTACTCTTTATATGTAAGCAACTATACAGGCTGTATTACATGGAATAATTTACATCCTACTGCATTACTTGACTCTGACAAAAAATAAAATTTAAAGTCGGAACTAGTTTTTTGAAACTCATTTATTATTCATTGTATTTATTACGTATTCTTAAGGATTTGTTATTGTTTAATACATTAGAAATTTCAATAGGAAGTTAATTATTAGGCAATGCCAAGCTTAAAAACAGCACCAAATTTCATTTAACGTGTTCCTTTACATATAATCTTCTTACATAATACGGATCATCTTCTTTCCAAAAGTTTATATTTCTAAGAATAATATTTAAATAAATATATTTTAAGATTATTGCATTTTGCATGAAATTTAGTGAACATTATTCCATTATGATTTTTTATTCAAAAACTCACATGTCTAGTAAAAATTCTTCAGATACGCTTCCATAAACTTTGTAATTCTTTGAAACTTAACTAAAAAGAAATTTATTCTTTATTAAAATAATAATCTGTTTTACCTTCTTTCTTTTATGAGCAGAAGCATTCATAAATCTAGTGCAATAAAATAAAATAAAGACAAATGAATAGTTATTGTTAGAGCTTCATGAGTAAAGTCGTTTGCCAAAATAATGATGTCTCAACGACACTAAGGAGAGCTTTATGGTGTCTCAGATGCAGTTTGTAAATGGACTGCTTAGATTTACATTAGGAATATAGGGATTGCTCGAGATGCCCCTATGAGACATTGCTAAGATTTATATCTAAACTGCATTATCGTTGATGTTTTGTAAATGAAAAAATAGAGGTACATGATATTTAATTCATTAAAAGCAAAAATAAGCAACAATATACAGAGGCTGTAAGGGAAAATGAACGTACATTTGGTAAATATGCTATTTTGTAAATCATATTAATGGATATATTTGGGTTTTTAACACTTTTTTCAATTTACGAGTAGCTAATTCTTCAGGAATATTGACTATAGTTATTTTCGATTAAATCTTATATGCATAACTTAATGGTCATGATTCACCTTAGAAGATATTTTTGGCATTGGATTGTGAGACGTCTTATTTTAATAAATTTATACTTGTTCTGATCATTGTAAATACAAAACGTCCTATGAAATTTAAATGTTTAGAAACTAACTGCTTAGATAAACAATTTTCTAACCTCTGCTCTACTGTAAACTTATATTTGTATTCCTCTTATAAACTACACAATATTAAGTGGTATCATTCTTGTTAAGCTTTGAAATTGGATGAAAATCACGCAATTAGATGAATTTGGTTTGAATTTCAGTTCAACATATAAATCTTTTGTTAAAAATTGTATAAAAACTGATGTTTTGCAAATAAAATGTAAATTTTATTAAAAATCCATCAAAAATTAGAGACATCTACAATATCATTAGAATATAAATTTCTGAATTTTTATATGTAGATATGATATTTGTGTAATAATGCTTTCAGAAATTATTCCATAAAATCTGAAAAGTCTTTTTAAGCTTTTGTTTAAAATTTCAAACAAATCCCTTTGAGTCATATCTTCAAATGTTGCATTCTCGTTCAAATAGTCTGTAATAGCCAACAAACATACATACTTCTACCTATATATTCCATTATCTTTTATTATTAATACACAGTTTTGAAGATCTGCTTCTTTAAGAATGTTATCAGTAAATGAAATTCTTAAAGAAGATTTTCACTTACTGATAATATTCTTATTTCTACGAAGTATACTATATTACTGTTTTTAATTCGTTGCTAATGTACATATTATTAATTTCTGCTTTCATATGGATAATCCATGAAGATTTAAAGCATGATCGGGATCACTTGCATCTGATCATCATAATTTAAAATTCAGCCCAATGTTTAGCAATCCACAATGGGAAATGGAAAAAAATAACTGTTTAAATACTTGTTTTCAATAAATTGTTTGAAGTGATGATATTAATTTTTAATTGCAACCAAAATCCTTTTATTCTTAATTCTCACACAATAGTGACGCTGAAAGAAAATTAAAAAAAATCACCATCATTAATGGTAAATTCATGCTGAGAAAAGTTTTTGTTTTTTGAGATTTTTTTTAAATATTCATAGAATGCGTTTGTTTTGGCAAAATTAGGGAAAATATGAAGAGAAGTGTGGGCATATCTAAATGTGGACATATCCCAAGAACTTCATTTAAAAAGTGCCTTATTTAGTATGATTTTATAAATAAATTTTAATTTTCGTGTTTTTTAAAATTTTAGTAAAGTATGAAATAAGATTAATTACCATTTAAAAGTAACTAATTCAGGCTTTTAGAAGACGTCTAGGAATCGTGATATGATTTAACACTTGTGATGAAAAAATTAATGCTATTGTTCAATTTTGTGCTAATTATCTAATTTAAGAATGATGATAACGCGTTTTATTTTCCAAATAAATTTAATAGTAATCTTATTATTTGTTATATATATATATATAT
>JAOUZG010031916.1:4347038-4378480 GCA_026289955.1 Argiope argentata | reverse complement strand
GAATACTATAATTCTTCTTATGTGATGTTTAATTCTACTTCCCGAAGTATAAAGCTCCATTTAAAAGAAAAATGAGAAGTGCGTGGTAATATACAAAGATAAAAAGGATGAATTTTATTTTATTTCCATTTTTCAGAAACATAACGGAAAATCACAGAGACATTTGGTATTTAAAATTTTTGTAATACTCTCTTCTCCATATACTATAACTTAATTTCTGAAAAAAATACAGAAATTCAAAATTTTTGCTTTGAACTTTTTTTTTCCTTTTTCCAGCTTTACAAATTTTTCCATGAACTAATAAAAATATATTATATCAGGTTTTTAAAAAAATTAGTCGTTAGTCGTGATTTGATAATATCCTATGAGAATAGAAAATTAAATGAGCGCACTAAAAGGGTTGTTCATAAAAATCAATAGGAAAAAAGTAGTATCAAATAGAAGATTTGAGATTTTCTTGTTGAGTGACTTTGTCATAATTCGAATTTTATTATATATTGTATTATAGGCATTCTTTTATATACTTTATTAAATTTTTAAGTCAAATTAATTTGACCGTTTTGTCTAATCATGCAACATATTAGAAATTATGGTGATAAAAGTTACCGGAATAAAATCATTCATCGATTTCAATAGAAAAATTAATATCCCGTTCTTAATAGTACATCACCATAAGACAATTTATGCATTTTTCGACTTTTATTAAAGTTTTAAAGTAATGTTTTACGATTCCTGATAAGTTCTAAGAACGAATTAGATCCAAATTATTCTAGACAGATATGAAAGTTAATTTTTTTAGGATTACGAAATATGTTTGTTTTACTGCATTTGAATTAAGTCCCATAGTTGAATTTGAATTATAATGATGTATGTATATTGTAGTGTAGCAGTACAATAGATGTTAATCTTTGTTATTGACTATCGGGTATATCCTTCATTACTTTTTATAATATAAAAAAGAATTTAATGTAGAAAAAGTCGTTTTTTGAGGTCCTCCAGCTGTTTAATTCCTCCTCATATCGCTCTCATATTTGATGGCGCCTTTAACTGGGTATCAATTAAATACTGCATTCCTAAGACCATCTGTGTTTCTTACATCTTTATTTGAAAAGGATATGTTTTATTTAACCTACCCTTTAATTTTACTTTAAAAAAAAGGAAATCTTTTATACCTGATTCTCAAATTTGTTCAGCTCCTTTTCTGTCCAACGTGTTTCCTTCTGCTTTTCATTTTATAACATCCATTATTCGCAGCATATTTTTTTTTAAATAATGAACAAGGTACGTTTCGAGGTGGCACTGTAATCATACTGTATTTATGGACGCGGGACAAGATGGCGCCATGTACAAGACGTTTTTCACATGCCGAAGATATGTCTAGACCGAGTCCGTTCGATAACCCCTCTCGTTCTGAAAATAAAAGAGGAAAAACATACGTGAATTCATAAATATTATATAAGCAAAAAATAAACTTACAACTGAATCTGTCTCACAACTTCGGGGCATGTTAGTTGTAAAAGAAAACAAAAGAAGAACTTCTCCACCATTATTTAAACGCTGGTGAAATTTTAATGCAACTTAAGTCCAGAAGTAGGGCAGTCCCAGGATAGAAAGCACAGATCCTGAAAATCTCCAGGAATTCAAATAGAATTTTGCTCTCTCAGAAAAACTCAAATATACTTTTATTGATATTTATGTTTCAATGATAGGATGGTTTCGTTTTTAGGGCCATGGAAAAAAGATGAAAGTATATACAAGGTTCTTAATATTTAAGTACTTTTCCCTATTTTTAATCTTTTTTTTTCTTAGCCTTTTAAAGTTTAAGAAATCTTTTAGTAAAAGCATTGTGATTTGTTTGTATATTTGTTTTTTATTTTCACTATTTCTATCCAGAAATTCGCAAAGCAAATTAAGAAAAAGATTTTCGCTACATTAAATTCAAATTTTAGAAAAACCCATTTTTTTATTTAACAATGATTTACAAATTTAAATTAATTATTTAATTTTGCATTTAAAGGTTGTTTAATAAGTCTGAGAAATAATATATAAGCAAAATATTATGCATGTCATTCTGGAGAAAATTTTACATCAGTTTTGAAATGAAAACTATGTTTAGGTGGAAATCGATAGTATGATAGAAATCATGCCATGATATCATTTCCTTACCATTGGGGTCCAAATTATTTATTTTTGAATATTTGGTTTAGTTATTGTTAACCTATTTATAAAACATAAATCTTATAGTTTGGAATACAGTTATGCTATTTATATTCTTTCATTGTTTAATAGGCCGGGATAGCCTGGTTGGTAGGGCGTTGGATTCTTATTCCTTAGGTTACGAGTTCGAACCTCGCTGGCCAAAGATTCGCCTAGTGTGTGGTGGCTGACGCTAGTAAAATCTGTCGTGGTCACAAAGTCCTCCATATCGAGAGTAATACCATTGGAGGGTCTGGGTCAGAGTTGATCGTTCTCTGTTCTGGATCTAACTTACGATCTGTGGATGAATGAAAAAAAAATGCATGAATGAAGGCCATCCCCTAAAAAGGGTTGTGACGTGCGTGTATCTAAAGTCGTACTCTTGGTCCTAGCTAGCGCTACTTCAAAAATAAGAGGCGCTTATTTCGATCTAAATCGCTGATACATCAATGGACTTGTACATGGCAAGTGCCATTAGTAACAACAACATTGCTTAGTAACAGCAATTCAAATTAATTTTTTTAGAGCTTCATTAGGAGTTGGTGATTGCATTTCTTTATTTGTATGATCCTTAAAAACATAATTGTTTTGGTTCATCATCAAATTTGCTCATTTAAGCATTTATTCTGTAGTATAAATGTGAAATTAAATTATTTCATTTTTTAATACGCAAGAAAAGGAGCTAATACATTGATGCCAATTATTTTGAAATTCATTTTTACAAATAAAAATCCCATAGCCTATGGTTTTCTATGGCGTTTCTTACACGGAAATGAAACCTTTTGCAACCATTTATGATAATAATGACTCTGATATAAGTAGAATAATTAATGTAAGTGTTCACTCATTTCTATAATTCATATTTTCCATTGTAATTAATTTCCAATAATATCTACATTATTTTAGGCCCTGGCACCAAAAAGGAACATTTAGCAGCACTTGAAATGCTATCTGTTAAGAAAATTCTACGAAACATTTTGGATCCTTATTTAAAATGTGAGTTATTAGTGATTTTGTTTATACAAAGTGGTTACATTATTTGCTATTTTAATGCCATAATTTATTTCTTAGAAATATAATTTATTTGGCAAGCCTTCCTAGATTTTATTTAAATTCAGGACCATCATAATTAAAATAGTCTACAAGCGGAAACATTTATCAGAAAAATCTGAAAATGTGTGGAGGATATAGTCGAGAGATGGGAATTTTTTTCCGCGAAAAAAAGTTACCAATGTCACTACCAGAGAGAGCGTTGTATTAATAAATGACATACCTATTTTACAAAAGTTTAATAATTTTTAAGCAATTACACATTTTGTTATCAATTTTTCTCAGAGTGTTTTGTAAATTTTTTAACCAATTTTACAAATGTTACAATTTTTTTAATTATGAGGATACATGTTCCACATGATGGCTAGCATTTTCAGATATCATGTGAAATGCTGTCTTTAGGGTGGGGTAACGTTCTGGGGTTTTCGCGACTCACCAAATGTTTCAAATGCCTCCAGAGACAAAAATCACATGAATTCAAGTCAGGAGATCGGGAAGGTCACACATTAGTAAATTGTTGGCTGATGACACTTTCTGCTGCAAAATGTATTTTAAGAACGTTTTCAACACACAATGCAATGTGCGGAGGAGCTCCATCTTGCATAAAAATTGTTAGATTGAGTAATTTCGTTCTGAAAAATCGATGCATAGCGCCGCCCAGTGATAGACCATGTTACTGGACCTACAGATTAACTCCTCTAAGAAATAAGGACCCAGAATAAAAGATGCAGAAAATCCACACCATACCGTCACTTTTGGCGAATGTAATGGAACGTCAAAGACTGAGTGTGGATTTTGAGATTCCCAAATGCGGCAGTTGTGCGTATTCACTGCACCGTCTAAGTGAAAATGGGCATCGTCTGACCAGAGGATATTCCATGGTCCTTCTGCGTCAATCTCACAGCGAGCAATAAATTCAAGTGAAAATCTGTTTCGGGCATTAAAACCGTCCTGAAATAACCGTTTCACAAATGAAAGTTTATAAGGATAGTAGCGGAGGATATTCCACAAGATCTCATAGAGAGTTCAACATTGCTTATTCAACACATCTGTCACACGTTGGACACTAGTGCTACCGTGAGCATTTGATGCTCTGTCTTCTTCGACCATAAGCGCAACTTCCTCCACTGCATCTACAAAAATGGATTTTCTTCCTCTATCAGGACGAACAGTTCCTGTTTCTTCAAATTTCGTAATCATTGAACGCAAGCTCTTTTCATTCATTGGATCTTTCCGAATCCCCTTACAACTCCTAAATTTCTTAAGAGCAAGTACGGAAGAATTAGAGTTTTGATAAAATAGTTTCCCTAATAACGCCCCATTTTGCAAACTTAACGTCATTGTGTATAGCAAGCGCCTTACGAGAAAATTCTTTGTAGGTGTTTCTTCCTTTTATAACAACTGCTACGTGACGTCGAAACACATTTTCATTTTTACTACAGGTTTTAAAAGTTCAGCGCCTCTGGTGACGACATTGGTAACTTTTTTTTCGCTGAAAACAATTTCCATCCCTTGACTATGTCTCCCACAAAATTTCAGATTTTTCTGATAAATGTTTACGCTTGTACACAATTTTAAAGTAAGGTACTTTGATTATGACCCTATATTTAGCAATTCGGTATTATGATGTATCTTAATGCCTCGTATTTCCTTCAAGATTTTTTTTTACTATTCTGAGAAACATTCGCATTTATGAGAATAATTTTGTTATTATAATTTCAACTTCTAAAATTATTCACTTACTAAAATTATTGAAATTTAGAGGCTATTTTATGAAACAGATAATTTTGAAATTGCTACTATCTACAAAAAGGAACTGCTGGGATTATCTAGTTACAGGACTTAGTTGCCTATAAGATCAGTGCCAGATCTAATGGTTTTTGCCATAAGTTGCAGACAAAACAAGGGTTAGTATTCTTTAATAACATTCCATTATAATTTCATTTATATTAGAAATAATTATTACCATAATTTCTGTATTCTAAATTATCACTGTTAAATTATGTTTTCAACGCCTGGTTTTGATTAGCATATCTTAATTTTTCAAAATACTTAATAAAATGTTCTTTTACAAATTCCCTTATCAATCGTTATTTATTATGCTTTATAATCTTACTAAGTTATAATAATCAATCAAAATTATTTTCCTAATATATGCATAAAAATATGTTTAATTTAAATTATCTTTAAACCATTAAAAATGACTGTTGAAATTATTTTTTCAAATTTTGAATTTCAAGATTTCTAAGATCCAAAAATAAGTGAATGCTAATGCATTTTATTTTGTAACTAAAATGTTCAGAATTTCTGGTTAAATTATTATTTTTTAAAAATTAAATTTATTCGCAGAATTTTTTAAAGAAATGTGTTTGCAGTTAATTTACTAATATTGTCCAGACTATTTTTAAAAAGTAATTTTGATGGCAAATGTAAGTAAGGTGAGAGCTTAATGTTAAATACCATTGTTTGATCAGGAGGAGGCTCCACTTTTATCACAATTTTCTTAGAAGATAAATTTTCCTCTAACGTAACATCTCCTAAGAATGTCGTCGAAGACGAATCCTTGTGCTTTGATATAGAGTTGTTCAGATCTGCCAAGGTTACTTCCACATCTACCTTCTCTTGATGGCCTTTCTATATGAATAAAAAAGGGAGAGAAACACAAATAAGTTATTAAGTTTCGGAATATATTCGGTATATTATTTTTAGATATAAAGAGACATTAATTAAATTGAAATACTATTACTAATCTATTACAAATGTGTTCTCTTACAAGCAAACAAAGTAAAAACAATTCGACTTAAAAGAATTATGTATATTTATTTTTCAAAGCAATAAACAAACCTTTGTATTAGGTGAATAAATTTGCATCTAATTATTTTTAGGATTGCAAAGGACAAAAAAAAGGTCTGTTTTTTATCATTGAATTAAATAAAAATTAAAAATTAAATACAAAAACTTTTTCATAATATCTTATCAACGTGTTTTACTTGAATAAAAATATTCTTAATTCGGAAGATAAAAATAAGGTCAAGAAATAAGCAACATGAAGGAAACGAATCTTTTAAATGATTAAAGTGCGTGTTCATAAATTACGCTGTCTGCTGCCATTCTAGCATTTTGTTATATTTCTTAATATTTCCACCACAATATTTCTATTCTGTAACAAATTTGTGTCGTTTTAACATGGGGTTTTATCTTTATCTTAAACAGACTTTTCATTTATACATTTCTGTGACAAACAGATTTTGTAGTTAAGGTTTAGTTACATTAATGCCCTGCTTGGAAACGAAGCTGAGCACATTTTATAATAGACCTCAAGCTTTTGAGCCTGGACAAATGTCGAGTAAGATAAAAGAGTTTGGCCTGCCCACCATTTCAGTCTACTGCATCACCCCATCACGTGAAAATTTGATCAACAGCGTCAATATGTGCACTAGGCTCATATGCATGATTGATTTGTAATCAAAATTTCAACTCTTCATTCCTCGAGATCTTATTAAAAGATCAAAACGGCAATAAATTGATATACTAATGTAAATAAGTATTTAAACAACTTTCTGAAATGCTAACAACTCATTTAAAATTTCTTTTCTTGAACAAGACTATTTATTTGTATTCATTAATAGTTGATGTTTGAACAACAATCTTTTTGTCAGAAGAACAAAAACTCATTTTCACATCGACTTACTTCTTTCTGCATCTCAAATTGAAAAGCAATATACTCGGTTCCAATAGTCATAAATTTTTCCCCTTTCTCATAAAGAGTGTTCCAAAAACAAAATAATATTCAACAACAGCTCGGAAAACAAACGCTAAATGGGAAATTCGTGTTTCAGCTCCATTAATATACTCGAACTAAATTGCAATGAATCTTACGATTTCATCATTCAAAAAAACTGGGTAATATCGTTTTATTCATTCGGTTTCTCTTCCTTGTGTGCTTTTTCAAGCATGCGGGGCGCACGCACCGACTGGTCTCTTGCAGGTTATCTCGTATGCACTTAAAAAATAGCGGCAGAGATGGAAAAGCGAAACAGTAAATCGACTCTAAGGTGTTCCTGGCATCCAGGGGGACTTTTATTTTCCAGTTCAAATCACGTAAGTGCTAAATTATTGACTGGGACGCAAATCCTATATAATATTGCTGAGTTTGGCGCAGGGCCAAATTCTTTCTTTCGTGACAGGTTGGGTTTCCTGGGAAGTTATTAGAGGTATGTTATTATCTGCCCAAAATCACATTAACGAGGAAAAAATGTATTGAGAGAAATTCTTCGACAATTTCGACCTCTTTAAGGAGCTTCGAATAACTTTGATGAACCTAATAGGTTTATAAAACTCTACCTTTTTCCTACCACAGAGAATCGTTTCCGAACGAAAATTGGAACTTACCTTCGCCGACTTAATCAATAAGCGGAGAAATTGAGATATCCATTTGTGTCAAACATGCCATTAGGATGGTTTAACTTCTTCAAACTGTCGTTTTGTTCTTATCTTTCTTCGAGACAAGCTAAATTTAATATTTTTTTTTGTAAAAGATTATTAATGTATTTTTACTTGGGCGTATTTTATGTGCATTAAAATTTTAATATGCTGTTATTGTCACAATAGTTTTCTTAAGGTGATTATGGATCTTTAAAATGACTTTTTGCAATTCTCACTTTAGCAGTTTGAAATTTTGCAGGCATTAAAAGTAACACTATAGGAGATGAAACACACAAAATTTTAAAGCCTTAAATTGATTTATTTATCAGTTAGGGAGGTTAGTATTATATAATATTAGCGATAAATAACCCTAATGAAAAATATTCCAGATGCTCCAAATTTGTTCAGCAGTAAGAAACAAAAGTACCGATTCTTTCAAAAAGTTTAAGTATTTTTATGGTATTACGTTGGTTAATTTTGAGATTTCAAACTTCAGATTAATCCCAACTTTTGTTTTAAAAGGGTTAGAGTAAGTAATAATAAAAATTGGAGTGCTTTCGAACAAATTTGGAGGGCCTTGGAATATTTTTCATTAACGTTATTTATCGCTAATATTATATTAACACCTAAGCATTTTATTAATAAATTAATAAAATGCTTTAAAAATTTTGTGTGTCATCTCCTATAGTGTTACTCTTAATGCCTGTAAAATTCCAAATTGCTAAATGGTGAATTGCAAAAGGCCATTTTAAAGGTCCATGGTCATGTTTTTTATTTAAACAAACTATTATAGTAAAATTTAGAAATAGATTCTTATCAAAGACAGATAATACTGGTGCACACATCAGTGTAAATGTACTGCACTAATTAATAAAATACAAAATAGAGGACTTTTAATTATCAATGATGGCGAATATTACATATTATAGATTTTTTTAAACATACAATTCAACTCTTGACACTTTTTCTAAAAAGTTATAAAATCATTAACGTACCTTAAAGCTCCAAGAACGTTTCAATGCGACTACACAATTTCGATAATTTTCCTTCGTTCCCATACTGCTTTTATCTTTTGCCATTTCACAAATACTTTCTCCGTCTGGACTGGCATAAACTGCTAGAAATAAAACGAAATAAGTTATTTCATGTTCTTAGAAATTATATTTAAAGCAAACAGTTAACTAATTAATTTAGATTCTCCTCGCAAATTGCTCAATTGTTGATCAATGTTTATTTGCTTACACTAATTTACAAAACTTTCTGATAGCCTATAAAAATTTGAGAAAATATTTAGCATCCATATTGTAGAATGGACATACAATGAAGTATGATATTTTATTGTAATAACAATTCTGTACACTTTTCTCATCATGCTATTAGGAAGTAAGGATGTTTAAAACAACACAGAAAACAAAAAAAAAAAATCCTTAATTTGAGAAAATGAAATCACAAATATAAGATCTGCATATAAAAGAGAATAATTAAAGACATATCACGTACATAGATACAAAGAAAATTAATTTAAAAATAAATCGTCGCAGACAGACTCAAGAGAGGTTAATCAAAAATAAATCTTACCGTTTGGTAATATTTTTTTCCAATTTCAGTGAAGGCAAACTCAGTGTTCTAGTATTTTCCTGTGGTATTATTATTTAAAAAAAAACTGCTAATCGAATTTACTTATTAAATGACAGCATAAAAAAGGATCTCGATGAAAAGATTTCACTCCCTTGCTGCCATTCAATGGTGATGAAGACTAGCTTGATAAATAGATCTGGTTATATTCGCAAATGGTGACTTTGAAATATCCTCCTCCCACTTCATTTTCCAATGTCAAAACGTTCCGCTTGAATATTTATAAGTCGTAAAGTCTATCTATGTTTTGTAATTCTTCTCCGTGTTTATTTCAGCTTGAAACGTTTCTCGCATGACCTTGACCTTGGGGAAAATGCGTCTCTTGTTGCTATGAATTGCACTGGGAATATGATTGTTCATAATGATTCCTATGTCTCAGCAGTTGGACTGAGAGAAATTTTATTCAAATTTAACCTCTATACAAACTTTTTTCAACCACTATTCTTTTTTTTTATAAATATCGTTTATTTATTTTCAAATTTCTTTTACCGAAAATGTTTTCTGCTTTCGATATCCCGTTTCTTTGTTAACATCAATAGCACTGAATAACTCGATAATGTACCCTTCAATTTAAAAGAGTAGTAAATAAGTAATATTCTTTTGACTATGTAATATGCGGGGACTAAATTCAGGACTGAAAATAATCGCAATTTGTTGCAATAGAGTTGTTTTTTCTCTTAGCGCAAAGATGTATTATCTTCAAATAGTGGAAATATTGGATAAAGATAATATTTTTTTAACTTTTTGAATTGACTTCAATTAATAAATGCAATTTTTAATTAAAATTTCAGTAGACTGTCCCAGAAATTAAATATGAGTCGCAAATAATAGCAGTTAATAATTAAATGTATGCAGCAGATATTTTTGGGGGTACGTCATTATCTCATTGTTCAAATACGAATCTGTCCTGAGGGCAAGTTAAAATTTGCAAAAATTTTAGGATCAATAATTGGAAATTTTTGATAAAAAATTAAATAAAATTCATTGAAAAATTTAATGATTAAGTTTTCATCTAACTTACACACGTGCTACGTTTTTATTTCTATATAAAATGCACCTTTGAATAAAACAGATTTATATAGGTTTACATCATATAAAATTAGACCCTTGTTTAATTATACTATTTGTATACTTTTGACACATTGCACCAATTTCACCACATTCAATTGCAGAAACTGGATAGAAAGTTCTATACCCTTTAGTAGTGATTATTTGCTCTTGGATGGACAAAAGAAATTGGTTTCTTTTCTTTCGCAAGACAAGAGCCGGAAACTTCTGGATTAAATAAGTAAACTATCTGAGGTTAGTTCGAGTGATAAGAGATCGGTTATTTAATATATTTCCAAGTGAATCAATACTGTTTCCCCATTTGTTTGAATCTTAGAATTCTTATAAATCATTATTGAAACGGGAGTATTTTAAACGATATTGGAGACATCTTAAAATTATGTTAGCAGTAAGAATGAAATCTAAGAGGCGTATCATTTTTTATCCAAGTAACTTATTTATTATATATTCGTTTCATATATACCATATTTGATCCCTGCCTGTACCGATGTATGTTTTATAAATACAAAAATATATGAATATATCTGTGCACGATACATGTGCTTCAAATGACTGACTCAATATCATATAGGCATGGTGACTGGGAACTTGCATTTCATCTCGACAGACATGATAGAAGAAAAATTAGCAAAGAAACATGTTCATTTTGTTCTTTTGAAATAGAAAGATTATAGAGATTTTGATTTTAAGCTATCGCTGGTTGTCTTTCCCGTTGATGATATTAAATATATTTACTACATATGTTGAAATTCAATAAACACAGAAAGCTATCAAGATGGTGATTAGAGTAGAAAGACTCTTCTTCAACGTGAAATAATGGGATAAAAAATCATGCCAATATTTATGTAAATGTAAAAGTCCTATAGAACAAATATTCTACATTGCATAAATGTTATTTTTTAAGAAACCGTGGGTGTAGTCAAATTGAGATTTAAAAAAAAGGTCAAAACATGGAAAATAAAATTTAATCTTATACTTAACGTTAATGTTAATTTTTTTAATTCCCCAGATATTCTTAAAATCAAATATTAACGACAATTTTATATTATTGTTATAATATTTTAACCCTTTACTAACTACTTTAAATGTAAATGGATTAATATTTGAATAATCGTACGCAAGACCAATGTTTGAGAAAAGTTTTGACTTTGAGATTCTTCGAAAAATGAAATGAAAATATGAAATGAAAGTTAAAGAATAAAATCCCTCACATAGGATTTCATAACCTAGGATTCCCATCTATGATTTTTAAAATAACATTTAAACGAACTGATTTTCTTCTACAGGGGTACATAAAGTCCCTATCTATTTTTGTGATTTAACGGTTGGAAAACTTTTATATTTCAGATACAGAATGATGATGAATATAGAAGAACGTATCCTGATTGCAAAACTCTGTATCCGGGGAAACAAGTGTAATGTGATTAAAGACTGATTCCAAAGACTGTTCAACGGGTCCGGACCAACAGATAAAGCTATTCGTTAATTACTCAACAAATTCAACAGAATGGACTCACTTCATGATGAAGAAAGATCTGGACGTCCCACTACACCACAATAAAGTGCTGAGTTTGTTTGTGAAGTCTTCAAAGATGACGCACACATGCCAATTCGCAGGGCATCACATAGACAACACATTCCTACCTCAACTGTTCATAAGATATTGAAAATGATATTAAAGAAAAAGGCTTATCACATTCAAATCTTACACGATCTACACAAAGAAGATTATCCGACAAGAGCAGGTATGTGTGCAGAATTAAATGAACAAATTGAAAAGAAAATTTAATGGAGCATATTCTTTTTAGTCATGAAGCTGCCTTTCACACATGTGTAAAGGTTAATCGATACAACTGTCGCATTTGGGCCACTGAGAAACCACATGAGTTATAAAATGGGAAAGAGATTCTCCAGAGGTTAATGTGTGGCCTGTAATAACCAAGTCAAAAGTGTATGGCCATTTCTTTTTCATTGAGCAGACAGTAACAGGAGCTGTCCATCTGGATATTTACCGTGTTTATTTCAATCGGTGGAAGAAAATGTATGAGTTGCACATTAAAATACTCCTTCAACAATATCCTATTGAAGTGTTGTTTTATTTTAACCCCTTCTATAAAATAGATAGGGACTTTATGTACCCCCTGTATATTAATATATTTTAACATCATCGCATGACCGAACAAACTTTTCCTTTATTTTATCATTTTCTAAAGTCTTAAAAAATATCATCATTAATATTATCATTTACGATTCTGAATCTAAGAAAGAAGTCTTGTGAAGGTAAATAAGAATAAATTTTACACTAATTTGCCCTAATAATTTATACATATTTTAAATGTCCTTATTAAATATTACATTATAATTTTTTCATTAACATATAATCTAATCATTTTGTAACTAAAAACTATGCAATAGTATTTTGATCATTTTTAGGATTTAGAGGATGATATCAATCAGAAATATTCTTTTATAAAAATGCAACGATTTTTTTAGATATATCATGATATGAATTTACAACGTGTAATATGACATCTCATAATAGTGCGATTAATATTATGTTTGTAGAAACTTCCCATCGCTAAATGTTTCAAGTTTCGATATACTTTTATATTTCTTTTTATGGCTCAGAATTAACAAATAATATATGACTTAATATTATAATTTTAAATAACATTATCTTTTTTTAATTTGGTTTCAACTGTAATAATTGTTTTAATTTAATTACGATTCTTCTGCATTATGTTATGTAGTCACAGTAGGAAATAATTTTCAAATTAACCGTAACGTAATGTTAATATAAAATCTATCTTATTTTCCAACTGTATACTTATTTCAAATACAAAGGGTGCTTAAATGAAGAAAAACGTGGTGACACTGTAAGTTTAAATAAAGACCTTATTCAATATATACACTATAGGTCTCAGCACAACGGTCCCGTTGTGCTGAGAACGGCACAGAACAATCATTAACTCCTATGTGTATTGCGACATATTTCGATGACTCCTCAAGAACAAAATAATGGGACAACTCAAGGAGTGTCGAAAGTGGGAATTCGACCATCCACCCTACAGCCCCGTCATGTCTCCCTGCTATTTTCATGTGTTTGGTTCCCTGAAAAAACGTCTAAAAGGAATCTTTCGTATCATTAACCAATCAGATAGCTGTGCTCAGTCCTATGGTATATACTTTGAATAAAGATTTCATTTATACTTACAGGGTCGTTTCGTACCTTTTCATTTGAACACTCATTTGTAATATTTTGAATGAAAAGCAATAATTTATGACAAGCCTTGCACACAATGACTATTACGAGTAAAACGAAATATTTTCAGCTTACTGTTGTTAGGAGGAACCACATCAGGGCATGCAACAGTTGTTTCGACAATATCTTCCAAAGATTTCTTTATGCACATATCAACCCTGCAAAATATAAAAATTAATAATGCTTAATAACGAATATTTTAATTTTTATTTCCGGAAGATGTCATTACCATTTATTTACCGCCTTCAGAAATTAGATAGTAACTAAATGAGGGAACTAATGTTTCAATTATATTTAAATTAATTTAAAGTTATTTTTTCTTTTATATTAATAATCCATTTTAAAAAATAAATTTTATTGCAATTTTACAAATAAATTTTACTATTATCAAATAAATGTTTACAATATTATGCGAATTTATTTCAATGCAAAAATTTTCATCACATACTATTGTAAAATGTCTAATTTTTGATAAAATATAAAGTAAATAAGTTAATAAAATATCAGTAATAGTAAAAAAGTCAAATTTACAACTGAAGTCCTTTGATCTAGCAAACTTCCGAACGTTGCATTAAATGTATTATTAACCACTGATTGATTGTCTAATATATATCATTAGATTAAAACTTTTTTTTGTTGAAGAATATGCAAATTTTTAATGAGAATTAATAATTATGTTATAATATTTTTAATTTAATCACCATTAATTTTAAATCATTTCTTTAATAGTATTAAAATATTTTGAAATAGATTCTTTCAGTCAAGTCCAAAAATTAATTGAACAGTTTCTTTAAATAAAATAGGAAAATTCAGGCATAACGATTTATAAAATTATAATATTAAAATATTTGAGGCTATATATATATATAAGAAGAAAACAATTTTATAAGCATTAAAAATAACAATTTTAAAATATTACAGAAAACGAAAAGGCCAACTATAATATTAAAAAAATACAAATATATTAAAAGAGAACGAAACAAAACGAAAATAGAACAAACACGGAAGTAGAAAATTATCGCGTTCACCGAAGGAAGAAAAAAATTAATAAATCAGACTTGATAGTTTTTTCAAAGGTTACCATCAGGCAAGAATTCCAAAAAGAGTTTTTTTTTCTGTAAAGGGTTTGACTATTAGCATCTTTTAAGCTTTAATTTCAGGGATTTTTCGGGACACAATTGGGTTTATATTCACTCAATAGTCAAACCCTTAACAACAACAAAAAAAACCCCTTTTTTGGATTTCCTGCCTGATCCTTGAGAAAGTCATCAGGCTAGAATTCTTATTAATTTTTTTCTTTCTGTGATTGATTCTTTTTTTTTCTGTTTTGTTCTACTTTCATTTTAAATATATAATATTATAAATAATTTACACCTTTTTGCTGTTTTAGCTATGATTAAAATATAATTCATTTAAGAATAAATTGTATTTTTCTTCAATTTTGATTTTTAAGAAAGAATATAATATTTATTCCTAATACATACTTGCTTTTGTCCTCCTCTATTGATGCTGCATTGAGAGAGAAAACATTGTTTTGAAATATTTATTTTCAGAGTTTCATTTAATAGATTAAACATTTACATAAAGTCTATTATTAGGAATAAATAGCATTTGTCTATTCATTGAAAAGCCATCCAATATTTATTGAATGAATATGATCTAAATGTTTACTAAATTCATATAATTAGGCAAAACGATAATAAAAATTTCAAGGTTTGCTAAAATATCAAAAAATCTTGTTTGTTCTAATGTGTTATTTTAATCACGTATGGAATATTATTCTATTGTTATGGTCATATATATTTCCAGCATTTCTATTCATAGAAAAATGCTATATTAAGTTAAAATTAACTTTGTTAGTATATATTAGCTATATTGAATTACTTGCCCTATTCAGTAAAATTTATTTTAAACTACCTCTTTTTAATATTGCATAAATTAGTTTTAATTTATTTTATTTGTATTACATTTAATTGTAAAATGAAGCAATAAAGTCTGAAAGTTTTTGGATTTCGATTAATAGCGGAAAATATTATTCAAACAAATTGGTAAAAAATGGTTTTTTCTTAATTTCCATGGCCTAATACCATTGTCATTGCATTTTAGATTTACTAAGAATATAATGAAATAAATATCGTGAAGATTGTTTAGAAGATATTTAGTTTAAAAAAGGATTTTCATGTTTATTCCTATTTAAAATTTAATTTAGTAATAAGTAATCTATACTTTTTAAAAATATGTTTTTTTTGCAGATTTGTTAAACCTTTTATTTCTGTTGCAGTTTATCACCATTTTTTATTCTCTTCTAATGTCAAACTGAAATCATAATATATTTGAATAAATTTCCCAATTAATTCTAACAACATTTATGTTTTAAGTTTAGAAAAAAAACCCTTTAAATATTAGATTTAAAACAAATTCAGACCTCAATAATCATGTATAATTATTGCCTGGTCAAAAATTCTATACAAATTATAACCATGTATAACAAAACATGAACTATTTCAAAATATGCATTAAGTGAATTTTGAAATTTTTATGCAACAGTTCTTAGTAGTCCAAGATATTTTGTGATTCTCCACTATGTCGCAGAATGTTTTGAATGTCATTCAATATTGCATAGATGTTCTAATTGTTTTGTTAAATATATAATTGGCTAATAATATAATGATAGAGGTATAAATGAAGCTTTATCTATTACTTGTGAAAAAAACAGCAATATCTGTTTCCTTTTTTGCTCATTGCAATTTTAATTTGTTTTTAACAGTCAAACAATTTACACCTAATTTTTTTTAATTTTTTAGATTTACATATTACAATTAATTCACTTCACATAACACTTAAATAATTTTAAATTTCTTTAGAAATTTTTTTTAATATAGCAATTTTAGAGTTTGGAATTAAATACATGTGACCTAACTTTTAATGCAGTTGTATATAACTTAATTGAAACATTGACTAATTTTTTTTTCTTTCTGTGAAAATTAATTTCATTTGGAATTCTAATTTTAATTAACTAATTATGATTTCTAAAATTATAAAAAAAAGGTTATTGGCAAAAATTCTAAATGCATTTACTTATCGTTATAAAATATTTCACGTTCTGAGAAGGTCCATGAATTATTGGTGTCCTTTTTACATGGACGTTATTTATTGGAAGAGATTTCCATTGAATTTGGAAGAATTTAACTTAAGGCAATTTCAATGTTTGTACTCCATCGAAGAACGGTATAGGATAGGGATCCCTTTTTAATGGAGTTTTTTTATATAGAAAATAGAGCATCATGTTAGATAATCACACTACTAATGTAATTTTTGTTTTTTTACACTTAAGTTTTGCATGATACCATTTACAAATTTTTTTAAATATGTTTAAATAAATAAATCTATATTGATTTTTTTAATTAAAAAATAATTTTACTAAAAAAATTAAGTGACATATCACCTAATCGTTAGAATATATCCAAATGTTTAAGCCTTTCATAATGCTAATAATTAAATAGTTGAAAAATATTAGAAAAATTTAGACTAGGATCAAACCATCTTTATTCCACATTTTTACATAGTTTCAAATGTAAATGTAGCAGAAAATGAATAAGAAAACACTAATAGTTATGAAATTTCCAATTTAAATCTGTTCATATATATGTTAAATGACAAATTTATTTAATATATATAGGTGAATGTTTAGCGTATAAAAATTTTGTTAGGATAACATAAGCGCAAAGAATATTTTTTGTATTAATTTAATTATTTTAATCAATTCAATTAATATTATATCAAGTTTTCTTGTATCAATATGCACTTTTCAGAGTTCCAACTTCTGCTTTTATATCAAAATAATTTTAATTAAAATGATAGATAAATTTTTAAATAAGAGAAATAATGTTTTAAATACTTATTTTAACATTCACAATAATAATTAGTTGTCCATCAAAATTTTATCATGATAAATTTTTGCTTTTAAAGTTACTAGTCATATAATCCACCTTCTGCTAGCGTCAACACTTTAAAATCGTTATCGGTCCACAGAGAGGGAAGTACCCTCTTTTCATTATCATTTGAATTCTGATCAAAACATGTCAACATTTATTAAGAGCTATTTGCTGGTGAAGTTTGTCAGACAATGAATGTTGAGAAAGAGTTGTAAAATGCTCTCCCTCGCTTTGAGCTCCAGGAAAACTAATTACTTTTGCTTCACGAAATGCAGGAAACGAAGAGAGCTCATTCAGACTTCAAATGAACGCTTTCTTCTTTTGTATAAGCAGTTGAATTCAGGATGCGTAATTGTTATCATTCATGATGACTCACTTCTCACTTCAGTTTACCACTTCGACTGGAATTTCCTATTATTGATTTCTGAAGACTAAATTATTATCAGTGATTTGAGATTTGAATAGAGAAGGAATTTTAATGCTCTTATCATTCCATTACTTTACATTGTGTATAATTATTTTTCATTTTAAATTATATTTATATTACATTACCGCCTCAAAACTGCTTCATACTTTGGGATATGTTTCTAAAATTGGGAAATTTTTTTTAATTTCATCTGTAAATTTTTTTAACAAGGCAAAAAAATTTTTAAAATATTATTTTAGTAATAAGAATAATTTGCAATTCGAAAATAATCTTTGTCATTAAAAATTTTAAAAACAGTAATAACATTTCTTACATTTTCATTCTTATAAATTTAAAATATTCTTAATTCGAATTTCTTTAAAAAACCCTGATTCAAATTCGTTCCTAATTCAAAAAACTAATTCAATAGTTTAAGAAATGTAAAACATAATAATTAAAAAATCTTAGTTTTAATTTTTAAAACATTTAAAATCAAATAAATTGCATTAATTCTTTTATTTACAACTGGGTTTAAAACGGTACAACTTTAAGTTTAAAATTCAAATGAGTTTTAAAATAATCAATAATAAAATAAATATCGATACTTATACACATTAGATATTTTGTTAAGTTAAACTCATAAAAAGAAGCATTGTTATCATTTATTATTGTAAAGTTACATGCTTTTTATTGGTAATCGAAGCGCCTGATAAATTACAAGACCTACAAATGGCATTTCAGGTATGTGGAATATGCCTTAAAATTCACTATTAAAAAAATAAATAAAAATATCGGTAATCATTTAAAAACACTAGCATATGCATTAGTTTAAAATTAATGTCATACCAGATCCGGATGATCGATCTATAATCATTAAAACTGATAAGCTATAGCCACTTACATTTCATTACGTATAATAAGTGGTTAGTTTATCATGCTTATGTCACAGCTTCAAACCAATTTGTTGCGATATCGATTTGTTGCCTCAAAATGTTCGATAATTTATAAGCAAATGAAAGTGTATTTTAATTGATTTTGACTTCGAGATAAACACAAAAACTCGAGACCATTCAGATAATATACATGTTCTGATGATGCATTAAAAGTTATTGTTTTTAATAAATCATAATCATTTAGTTACCATGTCTTTAATACAATTTTAATTACTGTATTCAAGTACGTGGAAAATTAATGCATACATTAAGAAGGAAAATCAATTATAAAAACGAACACTAAAAGAAAAAAAAGCATTTCTATTGTGACATTTTGTCTAGGATGTATACTTTCAATATTAGTTGATGCACATGCAAAAACGCAAAATAATTTTTAAAGGAATAATTAAAAGAAAAATATACATTATTGTAATATTCCATATAAAATAAATGCTTTCAATAGAACGGCTGCTGAATTTATTCGTTCAAAAATAATAATTTTTTGTAATAATTTTTATATGTAAATTTTGTTTATGAAACTATATTTTAATTATACTTCTGTAAAAAATCAAAATTTTTACAATTTTTAAAATTTGGAACAATAGTTTAATCAATATCTCAACATAACAAATGCATATTTTACTTTTGATTCATTTCTAGTTCAAATGCTATTTCTTTTTCTTTTCTCACTACATTGTTTTAGAGATAAACAATCCATATTTACATTGTTATTAATTCTAAAAATAGTTTTAATCAGAAACGAACATTAATTGAATGCAAAAGAAAAATTATTTTCAGGGAATCATTAAAAGTGAAGAATGAAATATTTAACTATTACAAAAGCTTTTTTAAGGAAATGTGCATTAAGATATTTTATTACTTTGTAATCGAGTAAAATAATAAATTATTTCATTAAATCATATTTTAATTGAAAGAAAGAAATGATATTTCTTTCATTTAAAATAAAAAAAAACGTTTCAGATTCAGAAATAATTATAGATAGCGAAAAAAAAATGGAAAAAAATAAACTGCCTACTTTTTGGAGACCTTCTTTTACGTATTTGGACAAAAGCCAAACCGACAACACCAATCATTAAGAGTGTGCCCAATACAGCCAAAAGAATCCCAACGAGTGGACTGAGTTTTGACATAAAAGCAGCTTCTGCAGGAGAGAGAAAAAAAACGAATCAATCATTTTCTTTCAAGCAAGTAATAAAACTTTTATAAAAGGATACGTAATCTACTTGTCATCAGTTTAACATCAAGTCTTCTCGCGTCTACTAGACAAATAAATAATGATACGAATACTTAAAGTTATGATTAATGGAAATATGAAGTTGATAGTCTTCTTTTAAAATAACAGTAAACCATTTAACAATATTTTAAGAGAATATGAGATAGTGCATTCTAGCCTCTAAAAAGATTATTTTTTAAATTTACTTCTTGTAATACTTTTTTCTTAAAACACAAAATAGTATTTTAGTTGTAGAGCTGCAAATCTGAATACGATTAACCACTTCTCAAGCAACCATGATTAAGAAAAGATTTATTACACCGGGATAATTATAATTCAACACATATTTTTGAAAGATGGTGCGTAAAGTAGCCTTAACCTTAAGGGATATTAATTGCTACAATCCTTATACATTGTAAAATAATTTATTCTCTCATTACTTATTTATTTTTAACTAAGAAAAATATGAAAGCTTGATTTGGTTCAAAAAATGTGAAAAAGGTTTATCATGGATTCTGATTGATTCCTCCATAGAGATCAAATTTTTTTTTAACAATAAAACGGAAATAACAGTTTTTGATCTTTTCTTTGATTTTCTTTAATAATTGCTGTTAAAATTTTCTGAAAATTGTAACTTTTGGTTTTCGTGTTTTTATCTGGACATTTTAAAAATTATATTGTTGCTGTTATTTGAGAATGTGTAGAGACTTGCTTAACTTGAAATAATACACAATGTTTGAAAAAAATAAAGGAAATATAATGAAGAGCAAATTTATTGAGGTAAACTGATAGAGTATGTTGTTTCAAAATTTTGATATGTGTTTGCTTTCTTCAAGTTTATCTTGTCATTGATATGTGATGGACGTAAGAAACAGTTTTTTTAAAAAATGTAATTATCTGAAACTGTCAATTATCTGAAATAATTTGGCACTTCCTAATAAAACGAATGAGCCAGAGATTTTTGCTGGATTTTATGATAGGGCAAAGCATTTATTGTCCTTTCTCTCCAACTTTCAAAAGACGTAAACTCCTTAGTTCCTTAAACATTCTAAATTATGTAAACTCCTTAGTTTAAGCATAATTAATTTTTTACTATAAATTAATAGTTCATCTTTTAAATAAATTTATGTATCCTGCATGTAATAATAGTTCTCTTGGATTTGAAAGTATAAATACTATGCAACTATACACAAATTTCTTTAATATTACTAGAATTGTTTTTTAATTCTTATACATTCAATAGATTTTAGTCGAAACATTACTATAAAAACAGAAATATGGTAATCAAACTGATTTGTTATTTAGTTATCTTTTTTGAATAAATATCTGTGCTTTACCATATATTTTAACTATTTTTTATTAATTTCGTTTAAACCGTTATTTCGGCAATTTGTTGTTTTTACATTGAACGTTTGAAATAACATTTTAGTGTGTAAAAATAGAAAAAGCTTCATTAACGATTTTGAATACAACAATAAATTTTATTTTCTCATGTTATTCAAATTGCATTGTAGAAAAAGTTTTTTCAAATCATCAATAGTTTAGTTTGTAAAGGCATCTTGAAGCTAAGGAACATCAATAGGAGTAAATAGTTGTGAATTTTTTCTTCCAGGGAGCGCCTGACCTTTTCGAAGATAGTTCGATCGATGTAAGTTTCAAAAACATTTGTCATTGTCTAAATGACCGTTATTAATTTTTAATAGAAGTAACACAATAATTGGAACCATGTTCCCCTTGATAATTTTTCTATAAAGGTATCTTACATTTGTGCAGATGAAGTAAGTCAGTTATTTTTCTCATATGCTAATAAAGTACTTTCAGTTTGTTAGTTTTTTGACAGGATATAAAAAGACACTTTTCTTCACTATCATTTGTCTATGGCTCATGTACTAAATTAGTTATTAGATTCGTTCGTGAAACAAATGTGATTAGTCACATTAAGAATATTTTTTCTATTTGATTTGAAAAAAAATGATAAAAGGGAACTTTATATTATTAAATAATAAATGTACATTTTTGAACTTCATGTAGAACAAAATGTAAAAGAAGAAAATTGTTATAGCTCTACCTGCTTCTGTCGATGGACTTGACGATGTATGCGCTACTATAGCTAGTGAATTACTTTTTCCTTTCTCATTCGAAGCATAGAGAACCAACACAAATGGCGTCCCAGCAGGCAAATCGTGTACAGAAAATTTTGGAGCGACATTAGAAGTTTTATTCACTTGCAGATGGTCGACTCTGGAATTGTAAACATCCAAATGGAATTTCTGCTGAAGACCATTGCCATATCCCGGTTCGCACTCAACTTGCAACCATGAATGAGATTGATTAACAACTACGCAGTTGTGAACGGGATCTGGGGGACCTAGTAAGAACACACAAGTAATGAAATTAGTAAAAGAAACAAATGCCTTTTAATACTTAGCATCATTTCACGAACTGTTATTTAAACGAAATAACTATGATGAAGCTTAGTAAATTCGCAACATCTTTTTTGGTATATCACAATGTTTTAATATTTCTTAAGGATAGTATATATATGTTTTTAAAACAATATGATTGGATGTAACAATTTATTATAGAATAAGTTTATAATTTTTTTTCTATTTTAATCATAAACAGTGTTATAAAGAGATTTCAGATTTTTCAATTCCTACTATTATCACACACTTTTGCTGTACAAATTTTCAATCGTTAATAAAATACTGTTTATTAAACCAATCAAGTTCAAGTAATTTTTTTAAAACTTGTAATGCATTTGATGTTAATAAAAAAATTTCAAACATTAATTCTTTAATCTTTTATTAATTAATTAAAAACTTACTTTCTCGCCAAAAATCTTCACTTCCCCGCCGCAAAATAAGTAACGAATTCAATGTGTTTTTTCCCAACGACAATGAAGTCAGGCTTAACATGTTTAAACGATTATTTCAAACATTATTTTAAACTATTGTGCACCATGTGTGCGCCATGTATCAAAATAAGAATGGAAAATTGCCAGAAAATTAATTCGCTTTCTATTTTGCTGCTTAATATTGTGACATATTTATATTAATTGTAATTATTTAATAAATTAACTAAAATAAATTTTTCCTTTGTTAACCTAAGTAGGAATTGATTACAAAAAATTATTCTTTTTCTATTCCTTAGTGCAGGTAAATTATAATGCAATTATGTTTTTATCAGAATGATAAAGCAACTGTCATTCTAATGACATTATTTTGGTCAATTAGACCGTTTAATTAAAAAATAATAATAACGAGACCATGTAGTTAAACAATTCTAGCCAATTTCTTAAGTAAAAATATCAATTAATTCTTGAAAGATTCTCATATTTAGAATATTGTACATGAATGTACATTCTTAATTATTTTGGTTTAGAATAAAAGACGGATTTCTCTCCAGGATGGGGTGGGGGTGCACGTTAAACTACTCAGTATGTTGATGTTTGATGACATTAAAGTTTTAAACCCTTTATAAATAATGGCATGAATGATCGTTTCCAATGAATTCAGGATTTTTCAGATGCATTTCTAATCTAAAACGAGTGTTTTTCACCCAACTCTAACCCAACTTTCACCCAATTTTGCCATAATTACATTTTTTAAGTTTTATTAGACAAATTTTAAATTTTGAATTGATTAATATTTACATTACATATAACTTAACCCAATTCTAGATTGCCTAACGCATTTGTAACTCGAATTAAATTAATTCTGACATTAATATTTGATTAATTAGGACAGAATTCAAAATTTATCTAAATATTTAATCCACTGCATTAGATTCAGCCTGGGACAACTAAATTATCTGGATCAAATAGTAGAATGAACCTGTAGTTGCGAATATATACTTCATTTTAAAATTTTTGTCAGTTTTCTTTTAAAAAATATATCAAAGGGTATAACAAGCAAAGTCATTTACCTATAATTATATATTAAACTATAATATGTTTAAAAATAATTACATAGAATTTTAAAAACAATTTGAATCTTATGTTTAAGTTATTATTACTAGTACTTTTATTTACAAGTTGAGTTACTTGTTTAATATTCATAAATACTTAGTCTATTTTAACAAAAAAATGAAATCAAAAGCTTACATTTAGAAATTAAAATGATCATTTACCTAAGCTTTTTCACTTAATAGTCTCCCTTTCTATAATGCAAAACCCTGTCTAGACAAGGTATCAAATTGCCAGATTTTTGTAATTCAATGCAAAGTTTAATCATCCCAAACGATTATTTTTCTCAAATGGCCAGTTATTTATACATATGTAGGAATATCATGAAAAGCAATTGCTCAATACAGTTATATGGATACAAATAGAGGAAAAACAAGTTTACGAGGTTTTAGAATATGTTTGCTTAGGTAATAGTTAAAAAATAAATATTCCCTTCGTTTAATAAATGGACATTCAGTAAATTTTTGTATTCATTAAATAAAAGTGGTGTTTTGAATTGTTTTGAGTATTTTAAAAATGATCATGAAGGTATTAATTATTTCAAAATTAATCCTTTTTAGTAAACAAAATTATTGTAGAATTGAATAAAATAAAAGCTAAGGGATTAAAATGTGCATGGCATATCATTACTTTTTATATTTATATAGAATTATTTTTAATATAGTTTTAAGCTACAGAGTTTATAAAATGATAAATATATAGCTCATATAACCACTAATATGACATTTTGCATTTTCAGTTATTAATTCTTTATTTGATATTAATCAAAATAGCAATTCTTATAATTTTTATGGTATTAAATTCTGTGTAATTGCAATAAAAATATTATCTTTGCATTGCATTTTTTCTTTTATTATTCTAATGTCATTAAATTAGATAAATGCCTTAAATCCTTCTGATAACAGTGACATATGACAATCAAATTCTAGAAGTAGAAAATACCAAGAAATGGACTTTTTAAAAAATCTTTCATTGATATTTTTCTGGTTGCAAAATGAACATTTTAAAAGGCTTTCATTTAGCTAATATTTTCAGATATAAAATGTATTATTCTTATTCGTATTTACATGAGTAAACAGAACTAAAGAAAAAAATGTTCGAAATAATAAAACTATAAGTTTGACTAATGGAGAATTTTCAATAAAAAATTCATAATAAATTACTTTTCTGATTTTTTTAAGTGCTAGAACAAGAGGAAAGCTGATTTTAATGATCAGTTTTGGTAAGCACTTTTTTTATAACAATACAAAAATTGAATTTTATAAGAATTTTTTAAGGTGAAAAATACAATGATTAATAAAACTGAGATTGCTTTTGAAAAAGATGTGTGAAAGTGTTATAAATGAAAAGAAATAAAAAAAATTAGAATTATTTGTGAATTTAGAATTATTTTAAACGGATATTGAATATTTTCAGAAAACTAAATGAAATAGGTGGAGATTTCCTTTTTAAAATAGATGAAGTTTGGAGCTAGGAAAAATGGTAAGAAAATGTAAGGTAAATAGGTAAATAAAAATGAAGAAATAAAATAGGAACATTTTTGAAGACAAGTGTTTATAAACTAACTTCTAATTTTAGAAATCACACATTAATTTTACATAAACATGATAAAAAATTTCTTTCAGGTAGGAATTTTAACAGAAAATTTTAAATGCGCGCATACATTGTTAATGCAAATCTTTAAAAAGTTATAAAAATTTCATAAGAGTAACAATTTTTGAACTATTTAGTTGACAGTTCGCTCTCAAAACTACAAATTATTTTATCAAGTTAGTGATTTTATCAAGTTAGAGACTGCAGAGCAAATTTTATCAAGATTTATACTTCATTTATAATGAATTTTATTAATGTGATTTTAATTATGAAACAAAGAAACAAATTCTTTATAAAAATTTCAGTATCTATTATATATTATTATATTTATTAATTCTTTTATGAAATATACTTACAAAAGGAGTAATTTTTAAAGGTTTTTAAATGCAATTGAATTTTTAAAAAGTGGAGATTATTTCTCATGAAGAGCCGGAGAAATTTGAATTTTCAAATTAAGTCGAAATTTATTTTCTGAAATCGAACAAAAAAAGACGAAGAAATTGCTATGGGATTTATAACACAATATCAATACTATGTTTCATTGACTGCATATTTTTGATAATATATTTGATTTTATTGTAATATACTTTTAGGTAATATTAAAATCGGAAATTTGTTTTGATAAATATTGATCATTTTTCCATGAAATTGCAAATCTCGATTTTGGATCCTTAAAAGAGAGCGCGTTATTGTTATTTCTAATTTTAAATCATTTTCTATAGACAGAAATAAAATGTGTGATAATGTTTTCCATTTTTAATCTTTTATCTACAATTTTAACACGGCAAATATTGTTTATCTATCCCATACTCGAATATATTCAGTCGATTACCCCTGTATTTGGTGAACTAGTAGCCTAACATGGAAATCTTGTGGTATGTTGATGTAAATCAACCAACCAACTACCGACATTTGGATGCATACAGAGATCGATTACCGCATTCGGATTACACTAAGGGAAATTTAGAATTACACGGGAGCTAGTTAATTAGAATCTGACTTAATCCTCTGCATTCCGTAGCATAAGCCAAGTTAGATTGCTTCGGTACATAGAAATGCAGTGTTGATAGGAAAATTCCCACCAAGCCTTTTGTTAGGAAAATTAGTAACATTGAAGTTACCTCGTTTGTATCAGCGAGGAAGAAATCTATGGTATTTAATTGTTAGGTTCTCAACATTACAAATGTTTATCAGAAGAATCATCAGAATATCCTCAGAATATTTGGTAAAAAATATAATTTTATTAAAACTAATAACACAAAAAGTCATTGATGAAAACCGCTTGGAAATGTTCAAAAATTGAGTTATTTATGAAAATAGTTATGTAATTCAAATAATTATTAATCAGCTGTTAACATTATCCAAAAATAGAGTTTGATTTGCAAAAAAATATTTTTATAACAATCATTTTTCTGCCACAAAAAGGGAAAAATTTAAATTGCTTGTAAATTAATAAATTGTAACAACTCTCAGATTTTATTTATGCTTCATCGTAACCCTATATATGGTGATGAATGTATATTGTAGTTTAAATTTATATTTCTGTCTAATTTAAATTTCTAGAGTATATTATAATGATTTTAATTGACAACTACTAAAAATTTACTTATCTTGTTTCAGCACTACATGAACTCTCATTTTAAAAAAGGAAAATAGAAATGCAAACAATATTTAGATAAACATTATGACACAAGTAGCAAGATTGTGATAAATTATATTATATTAAATTTTGCATATGACATAAATTATTCCTAAATCAACATATTTCGTCTTGTAATTATAGATAGAATATATTGCTAACACAATAGATTTGTATTAAAAATAGTTTTATTTTATGAAAAAAGAATATTAATAATTCGGTTCACAGTTTACAGTTTAATAAATATTCTCATGTTAAATAAGATTAAGTGAATCCTAAACGAAATATGGGTCATTGAAAAAAATGTGAAAATTTAGAGGCTTCGTTTCATTATTTATAAGCTTAATTTTCCTTTATTTACTTGACAGAATAAAATGCGACAAAGCATCTTTATTACATATTTAAGGAGAATTAATATATGAAGAAGTCCAATTTTTTAGCTATAACTTATAAAAGGTAATAATTAATATTAAATAAAAATGGTACATCAAATAAAGAAGATAAAAAAATAAATTTAGATTATAACCCTTTTGTTTCAATAATAAATTATCCAGAAATATATTTAGGATCTAATTTTGTTGAATCTTTAATTAAATTTAAGGAACTATAATAATTATTTATTTATTGTATAATATTACAATGTAAATTTTTTATTACATTATTCATATCCTAGATTTTTTTTTATATGTAAAAGAACGAAGACAAAAAAATTGATGCATAAGGGTAGGAAAAAGTTGCACAAACTTTCCTGTTAAAATTATTTAGTTATTATCATATTTATCATTTAATTTGATAATAATAAATACTTATTAATGGGAGATAGATATCAAATAAAATCATAAAATAAATTTTCAAATTGTATTGTTGCCTTGTATGCATAATGAAGTTGAATAATATACAAAAAATTGTAGCAAATAATTTTGATTAACACTAATGTAAGAAGAATATTGAACTAATTACATTCCACTCAATAAGATTGATTACTGGAATTAAAGGTAACAAATAATTATAAAAAATTTAACACATACTATTTTGGCTGCCTAAAGGAAGTAAATAAATAGAAATGGATAAAAGTAATAAAGAGGAACTAAAATAACAAAGGTTACATAATTTTCTTTAATAAATGCAAATATATAATTGGAAAAGTAATAACATTCAATACTGCGAATAACTGAAAATATTAACTTAAAAAACGAGAAATTCCACCGATTAAATGAAAAGAAAAAAAATGTAAAAGAGAAGGAAATCTCTGTTGTTGTTGTTTCTCATCCTCATGATCAGCAGAGCTAGATCAGGACCATGAGCTCATTCACCCTGAGAAATTCCAGTACCAAAAGGGAATCATAAATCAAGTCTTTCCTGGTGAGCCCTAGACAATATAAAATGTGTCCAGGGAAGAATTGTGCTGAAGAAAATTTGATGCAGATTTCGAACTATTTAGCACCTCTGACAAAAGTCATTGATAATAAATGGCCTCTAAGATAATTGATGTCCACTACTTTTAAGAGCAGTTTGATCTCGTCTACTACTGACCCGAACCAGGGAGCCAATAATGCGCTTATTCTGATACCATGGGTGCACTGGCGTTACCATCAAAATGGCCTTATTCGTAGCCTTGTGTTTAGAAAAAAAAAAACTTTATATAAGTAAGAGAAGCGGCAGGTGTAATGGTCTAGCCAGGACTAGCTCAACCAAAAAGTCAGAAATTTCATTTCCAGCAAGGTTTACATGAGACGAAATCCACTGAGAGTGGATCCTATGAGAAAGGGAAAGATATATTAGGTTCTTGAGAATCTTTTCACAAGTACTGTCCCTCGCATTGTGGCAATCGGTCAAGTGCTGGACAGCACTTCTACTGTCCGTAAAGATCTAGATATCTTTTAAATGCAGTAGCAACAAGATGGAGTTCATACTTTTTAAAATTGCCGAAAGCTCCTTCGAAATACCGAGCAGAAGTCTTGATTTTAATTGAAATCTTTTGAAAAATATAATAAAAATATTGCGTAAAAGTTGTCTGTAAAAATTGTATTCCATTTCATATATTATAAAAACAAATATTAAAAATATGCAAAAAAAAGTTATTTTTATACTGATCATCAATGACAGGACGTAAAACCATAACATTAATTTTTTTTAAAAAAAATTCAGGATAGAGTTCCGTTTTTATATTAAAAAATGTTTTCCAAATTCATTAAGCTCAGAACTTAAAATTCCCCGTTAAAACTTTTTTCCGAATCACCATTTTATATAGCATTAGAATTATATATCTTTTTTTAAATAAAAAGTAAAGAACCATATCCTTAGAGAAATTTATGGTGGGCTGAAGAGCTTAGATAGGTGACAAAAACCGCAATGAAAAAAAAAAAAAACTGTGAAAACTCTTCCATGCATTCGAATCACCTCTCTATAACTTAGGTGTTTCCACCCAAACCACTTAAGGCATGAAAAACGGTGCTATTTTGTGTACGGGCAAAACTCACAATGCTAAAAACAACTTCTTAGGCTGGAAAACGAGAATATAAATAAATGTGGAAGCTCCTCGTAACTCTGGACACGTATCTGCGAACGCATTGACGGTGGCGGGAGAATAATTGGTATTTCAGGCACAGAATGTTATTCTTCCCGAGTGACGAAATTTCACACGAATGCCCAAATCCCCCCCAGGGATATAGGAATTTTCTCGCACGTTGCGTGGAGGAAAAATTCTATTCTAACAGGAATGACAAAAACAAGCATTTTTTTTATAGTGAGGAGTGAATTTCAATATGAATATTGAATACAACACTAGAGAAAATATAAACGCATTCTGCTGTATACTGTTGCTCCTGGGCTTCTGGATATTTTTTCGTTTCCAAAACTTGGAATAGTATATTTATAGTATGAGTACATTATAACCATTTATAATAGGACATAGGCATAGTGAGCATTGTAATTGATGCTAATGCATTTTATATGCTTTTTATTTTGTTAGTACATGATGTTGCTTTTGGGATTAGGTTTTTGGCGTCAGCCAAAATCCATAGGCGAAAAATTAAAAAAAATATTATCTGCACGAACCACTTTAGAAATCAGCTTTTAATAAAGTGTTGACGTTGCATTCATAAAAGCTCTGATAAAAAAGTTACTTATTAACTTTTAACCAGGTTAAAGGTTATTTTTTTTTAGAATTTTATTCAGAAATTCGTTTTTGAATATAAAATATTTGTAATTCTTAAAATATATTAATACGTTTAGTTAAATCAATTAAAATATAAACCTCTGTTCACTTTAAATGCTCTTTAAATAAATAAATAAAAAAGCAAAAGACTTTTTTTATCATGTTAGAACATGATATTGTTTTCTAGATGTGGTTTTTTCCGTCAACAAAAAACCGTAGGCGAAAAATAATGAACAAAAATTGGTAAACGAAAAATAAAGAAAATTACTATCTGCACGAACATCTTTTAAAAAATCAGCTTTTAATAACGCTTTGCTATTGCATTTACAAAAGCTCTGGTTAAAAAAAAAGTTAATGTCTACAGCTAATAAAACCTAGAAAAATTTCATTTTGAGCACGTGATTATATGAAATGAAATAAATATGAATTGTGATATTTTTTTAACATTAACTCCTAGACAAAGTTAGATCGTTTGCAATACTAAAGTGACTCGTTCAATGAAACAATTAAAATAAATAATAATATAATTTAACTTGCGCGAGTACGTGGTGCTTGGCCGTTCAAAAAATAATGTTCTGACACGATACATTGAAATAAGCATAGTGGATTTAATTTTAATCTTTATTATCATTTAAACTTACTTTTTGAATACCATGGTTTTGATACTAATATTTTTTGTTGAATGTTTAAAAAAATAATTCATATAAAAATAATTACAGCTGAAAAAATATTCTTAATTTTTTTTTCAAATCTAGTGCCTTTCTACTTTTTTCCACTGTTTATAATCTATCAAATTTATGATTTAAAAGCTTTTTCTAACTAGTTGTGACCAATTAGACAGTCACTTTTCACAGTAAATAAATTTTGTGAAAGTCTATAATGACCATATTGGCGAATTATTTTATTTTTTTCTTAACATTATAAAAGTTGCAAACATAATCTT
>JAOUZG010031916.1:4316879-4343906 GCA_026289955.1 Argiope argentata | reverse complement strand
TATATATATATATATATATATATATATATATATATATATACTTAGGTTTCAATTACTAAAAGATTTCAAAAGGAAAATGGAAAGAAAACATTATGTGATTTCACGTAGACGTAATTTAAAATTTCATCACGTCTATTTTCTGTAAATAGCATTATGGAATCTTAATACCTCTACATTACCGAATGTCTATAAAGAAATAAAACTGAAATTTCTTTCCAAATCGCATTGCGAAAAGGAAGTGGAACAGGAAATGTGTATTCTACGATCAATGTTCTTCCGTGGTCAGTATTTTTCTCTTCCTCCCATTTTGGTTTTATGGATATACGAAAATGTAGGTTCGGATGTATATAGATGTATGATAACTAAATCAATTTTTGTACCTTGATTTATTTTGTAAGAAAGAAATGATTGATTAAGACTAGTAAGCAGGCTAGCAAAACATTAAACAAAGAATCCCGGAATCATTTTTTTTTACAAAAAAGAGCCTAATCTTGTCATTTTTTGAAGCACGTGTTGAGAATGCATCTCAGTCCCTTACAAGACAAAAGGTCCCCTCTATTTTTCCTAGGGTTTGTTTCGAATATGAATGGGTCAGTTATTCAGATTTGACAACGAATGCTATATCTCAAAGTTTTTGAAATTTTTGTGAAATCGGTTCAAGATAGTTGAATTGTTTTCTCTGTTCAGTTTGCATACAGAAAAAAAAAGGATTTTTTTCTATTCTGCATTTGTCTTTCGGTCAAGATAAAATGCAGAAGCTTTTTGGATGCGTTAGAGAAACATTTCTCAGAAATTTCTCATGGCTCATTCAAGTGGAAAAGGTAACAAAAATAAAATAAATTCTTTTCAAAATATATTTTATGCAATAAAAGCGTTTCACTCGAATTCGTATATTTTTTCAGTATTCTATTTTAAACATAGAAAGTTTTAAATTTATATGAATTTGTTGAATCTATAAATCAATCAACTGAAAGTATTTTATGATACTTGAAGTTTAATTGTAAAACAAGTTTTAAAGGATCGTATAAATATACGCGTTTGGTAACATTAGCATTACATTCTTAATTGGAAATTTTCAGGAGAAAAGCTAAAAGATAGTTACAAAAACAGCATACTTCTCTAAACTACAGCATCTTTATAGAAAAAAATTATAAATTATCTTTACTGTTCAAAAAAGGTTAGGAATATACTATTATCAAAAAAGATAACATTTTAGTTTCAGCATTTTATAATACTTTAATGTTAAAAGAGAATTGCTACTTTATAAATAGTTTGAATGCTATTAATAGTTGAGTGCTAATTCAATACAATATTTTAATAAAAATTACCTAATATACGATAGATTTTTTAGTTAAAGAACAATAATAAGGGCATAGTAATAGTTTTTATTTTGATTAATAATTTTTTCAAAGATATAATAAACATTGCGTTCATTAACTTTAAATAATGGTTTTATTACAAATCTTTAAACATTTTAACTTTTAAAAAAGTATAAATTAAACTATAAAAAAGTACGCATTTTAAATTTTTCTGTACCTATTTTAATGAAATTATCGCATTCTGTGCTGTATTGGATTTATGACACTTGATAAGCCCACTGTCAGCGATTTAGGCTGATTGAGAGCCTATGGTTTTTTCAGCAGCGCTAATTAGTGCCAACTCGGTTACTTCATGCATCACATTCGCTTGTACAACCACTTTTTACAGGGGAACACAATCACACTTCTCACAGACAGATTACAGAAAAACAACCATGCCTGAACCGGGACTCAAGCCCGGGATTGCCAGATCACTAAGAAGGGCTAAACCTATGCCAGGACGCCAAGCAAAAAAAAACTATCTCATATTAATTTATATGTGATAGAATATTTTCCACAATCAAAGGGATAGCAATAGTTTTTATCTAACCGAATCATTTTACAACATTTTTTTTTTTACTTTTACATTCTAATATAAAATACTCACTCGAACTCCTAATTTGATTTATATTTATATATTAGAATGATTGTGTTTAAAATGAATAGATTCTAGGTGCTCCAGAATTATATTGATAAAATACTGTGTAAAGTTAATCTGACTGGATTTTTTTTCATAAATCCAAAGCTTTAAATAATTTTAAATAATGAAAAAAATATATTCTTTTTTCTATGAAATTATTCCTCAGGAATAATTTTAAAAAAATTTCCTCAGAAAGGATATAATATTTAGTAATATTGGTTCATAGTTCTTCAAATAAAAAAAATTAAGTGTTGTTGCAATTTTTTAATTGCTCTTATGAATCAAAAAGAATTTATTTCCAAATCCATCAGGTTGAAATTGTAAAAATATGTGTGAAATTAAATAGATAGTCATTAATTAAGGGTAATTAAACATTTCTAATAACTCAAATTAGAATTCGGAAATATTTAATTAAAATTGTTCATTAAAATACATTTATTTCTTCGTTTTAAACTCTAATCTCAAAATAACTCATTTGCTACGCATTTCATCATGACAAAGATGCAGATAGAAGATGAATAGATTAAAGCAACTAGAATTGACAATGAAAGAACAATTAATATTCATTAAACTTATTCTGATTCCAAATTTAATAACAATAATTATCTTAATAATTATTGTTTTTAACTTTGAAATGGAAGTAGTTTCAATATAAAAAGTACTATCAGATAATATTTAAAAGAAAGTAGCTGTTTTTATTTGATAATTTAGTGAATTTAAAATAATGTAAAATTGTGAAATCACATTAAAATCGCATTGGCTTAGTTAATTTTTTAAACTTTATAATAAAAATAAAATTTACAATTATACTTTGAAGAATCATGAAAACAAAATAAAATTGAAACTGAAAATTTGGATGATACAGATGTGTATCTGAGTTGGATTAAATTTGTTTAAATATACAATTTAAAATTGCGTATGAAATTTAAATAGAATAAATATTTAATTTTACAGCGCAAGTGGCAACAGCAAAAGTTAATCTACATTTAAGTAAAAACACTATTTTTCTAAAATATAATTATAATAATGCAATAAAATAAGCAGTTTAACTAATGGATCAAAGAAGTAAAAATAAAAAAGTAGATTAATTTTAATTTCGATCTATAAAATTTAGATAGATAATGCAAACAGTAATGTTCCTTAAAGATAATTTATTTCTGATTAAAATTAAAATTTTTGATGATTAAACACATGATAAACAATTTTAATAGTGTTGTTTTTAATTTTAAAAAAATGTATTTGAATCTGATAAATATTATTCGGTTTTAAATATCTTTACTTTAAATGCTTTTTTTTTTTGAAATCCGGCTGAAAATACTTTTACGTTATAATTTCCCTATGCTTATGATGCTTTTTTTACAATATTCATAATTATAATGTTTAAAAAATTATATATTATGCAATAAAATGTCTCTGTTACAAACGGATGAAAATAAATATTTTTACAATGTAAAATTAGAAAGAAATATTTTAATGGAAAAGCCATTAAAATATTTCTTTTCTAAAATAATATGTAACTACTCTAGCAGAAATTAAATAATAAAAAATAGATAATAAAGGAAATTTAATAAAATAACTTTTTATAATAGTATAAAAACATAATGAATACATTTCTTTGAAATTTTCAGTTGTTAGAGTTTGAAAGGATATAATATTTTAAATTCAAATCTACAAGGATTTATTATTTTTCACATTCTACCCCTGATGTAATTTAAATTCTCATCTGACAAAAAGTCCGGGTTGTTCTATCAATCCTTGTTCTGCCTGGAAGACGCCACCGCATCTCTATTCCATGAACAAACTGGTGTCATTTCCCTTTCGATTTTCTGAGCGATATCACTTTCGGTCACGACTGAATACATAAGGAAGACAAAATCGTATAAATTGCTTTGGCTAGACGCCCACTAGGGCAAGTCGAAGAAAATGAGAACACGGATTCGTTGAGACCAATATTTCAAACCATGTAGTTCTGAATGTTCCCCGGTAAGTACCTTATAGAATCAGTCTGCGTTGAACATATTACTATACGTACACTTGTTCAACTCGGTCCTTATTTCCATTCGGTAACATAATGGATTTCCAGACGAATGGAGTTTTTTTAGTTTCCTTTTATTCTTCCTACATATTGGATTGTGGAAAAGCTGTGAATAATAGTTATATCTAAGGGATTCTTTGAAATTAATGGATTTTTCTTCCAAAGGTATTGATTTTATAGAGGGACAAAAACGTTTCATATTTCTACTTTAAAACTGGTTGATAAAAATGGTTCAAAATAAAGACCGTTTCCTGGTTAGGCCTAGCAGTTACCGCAGGTGTCATTTAGTAAAGTTGCCATAGAAATTTAAACAATTTGCTAATTTTCTTTTATTTCTGATGTTTTACTTAAATATAAGCTGTTAGAAGAGGATGTAAGGATGTAACAATTAATAGATGCTATTTTATGGGAAGGCAAATTATGGGAAGGCAAATTTGAAATAAGTTTGGCTCATATTTTATATTGCAAAGAAGAGAAAAGAAGATGTAGAAATAAAACAAGAATATTTATATAATTTATATACATTCTCTTATATATTTCTAACTTTAAGTAATTTGCAGAGTAAAGAGAATAATTTTTCTCAATAAAAAATATGAAAAATAAAATTTATGTATCTTTTGTCTTATTTTTTGTATGTTAGCGTATGATGCAGAAAATTCTTTATACGTTAAGAAAATTATTTATTAAAATCATACCAAAAATCCCTTTAGAATGATTTGTAAATTTCAACTGTACTTTCATACATGATCCAGTCCAAAATAATTTTTTAAACTGATAATTAAAAAAAAGTTTTTTATAATATTGTATTTTATTTCTGCTAAGTATCGATGGTTACACTAATAAGCATTCAAATAGGTAGAAATTTATAAAAATGAATATATTCTATCCATTTCTTAGGACTTAATTAAGATTTATGTCTAGTTAACAATGAACGGACTATTTGTTTTCGCAGAAAATTTAAAAGTTCTGCTATTTTACGATCACAAATATAGTTCACCATTCAAAATCCTCATGATTCAAATAATCTAAATTTGTAAAATGAAATTTAATTCCATAAAAATTTCTATATAAAGGCATTTAAAGTAATAAAGGTCTGTGAACTGCAGTAGTTTTACAACAGAAATTTTTCGTAAATGTACATAACAGAAAATTATAACTGAATAAAAAATGATTTAGATTGATTTGTGAATTTAAGCAATACTATTACATATGCTAAAATATAAAATAATTTTTTAAAACAGGCGACTTGCTTACTTGAACTTTGAGATAAATTGGTATGAAGAACAAAAATTTCTAATTTTTTGTTGATACGTGTAGAAACATGACACCAAAAATTTTGGTTTATACATTTTGTACAGAAATTTTGGCATATTTTCTTTATACAATTTGCGTCATATCATAATTTTTTTTATTTTGAAAATAAGATTTGGATTTCAGAAAGTTAAAAACGTGAGAGAGTTATTTAAACCAAAAGTTAAATTTCATGAATAATATTCACATCTCTAAGAAACAAGAAAATGTTTGGGTGATATGTTTCCCCCAATAAAAATTTTAAACTGAATTTGTTGGAGTTAAAATGTTTACAACGAAGATTCATAAAAATTGTACATTCAATTAAAATGTGATGAACTGTAGAAATGCCCCCACAAGTACCACATACTGGTGGGGGTTCGGCGTAAACCCTTAAAAGTAAATATTTATGTGTGAAGCGTGTATGGCCGATGCGTAGTCGGGACAAAAACATTTTTAAAAATAAGAATAACATATCGTACCTGCAGGCATGACTCTGATAACGCATGGTTCCTTCTGTTCACCAACTGAGTTTCTACCTAGACACTGGATAGCACCGTAGTCCATTGGATTTTTAGGCGTGTATGTAAGCACACTCAACGCACCAGAGGATTCAAAATTGTGCAATTCAGTGTTATCCACAGAATTATTCAAGGTCCATCGGAATGTTACATCTTGTGGATCCGAGTCAACTTCACAAGTTATGTTTACCTCCTCCTCCCTTGCAACTCCAAACAAATCCTTTTGGTTGGGTTTACAGGTGGGAGCATCTGAAACAAAAGAGAATTTATAATCTTTAAACTGTCTAAATTAATACTTTTTTCCATACCTTTTACTTTCTTGTATCGCAGTATAGAGAAAGCATAGTAATTGCCAAAAAATTCGAACTCGATATTTGACGAATCTTTACATTTTAGAACAAACTGAATTATTCAAAAAATTCATTTTTGAAAAATGTCTGTCTAGCAAATTTTCAGCCAAATTTGACATTATATTGACTTTCTATCGGACTGTACTTTAATAAATTGGATAATTTTAAAAACGCGATTATTTAAACGAATTAAATGTGGCATGGGGTTTTACGACTACACGTAAAGACTTGCGTCAAACTTTTGTTTCAATTTATTAAAAAAATGTGTCTGAGACAGAAATTCGATTTTTGTATACTATTAACGCCTACCAAGGATTAATCGCTAAAATACTTGCCAAGGAAGACACGAAAAATTCTGTCAAAATGCTAAATTCCGGATAAAAAATATTTCCTAACTATTGTATGCTAATGCCATTTAAAGCTTTCTCTGTCATGACAAGTTTATTAAATAATGTGGAAGTAAATTCCTGCGAGACTACTCCCTTCGGTTTTAATACTAATGTCAAATAAAGAATTTTTAACAGTTTTCTAGAAATAATCATAAAAAAAGAAGGTTCAGTTCTCATATTTTTAAAGAAAATAAATGTAAATAAACATTGTTGACACCTGTAGCAAAAAAAAATGCTTACGTTCATTTTTACATATTTCAATAGAAATAAGAATGAGACAAAACTGAACTGAGACCAAAAATCAAAAGGCATAATTGAGGATAAAAATATTAAGGAAAAAATGATTTGACAAATTCAGGTGGCAATATTCTTTGCAAATACTAATACATTCTGGACAATTAAATGATTCAATGATTCAAATGATTCTTATTTTATAATTCGTTATATTTTTGTTCATGTATTATAAATAAATACTATCACAGCTTTAAAAAAGTTATTGTAAGACTATTTCCTTCATAGTTAACAACCTCTGTATTTTATTTAGAAATTTTATCGTATTATTACGTATACAAATAAAATTATGGAGCAGAATAGGAGCTATTTTTGTTAAAACTGTTCCAAGACGAATAGGTTGTAACTGTGTGAGATTTGCGCTTATTCATTTTGAGGTTCTTTAACTTTTAAAGTGCCTTATGATAAAATGGAGGAATTGTTTCCTCGTTTTTCCATTATATAGAGATAATAGAAAGGCTTATAAGCATTTCTATCATCATTACTTGTTGAAATGTTCTATTTCAATTACTTGCTGAAATGTTTCCTTTTAGTAATTAAATAATATTTAAAACTCCAAATTCTGAAATATTTTTATCTTTATGTAACGTTTAGGTAGAAAATAACAATTATGGGAGCAATGGAAAACAAATTCTCTCACAAAAGATTTATTGTTGTCGGTTAGTAATTTCTAAAACTCTACATTCAAAAGTTTGAAAACCATTTCACGCAAATCCCATTAACATTTTTCTTTCGTCTCATTAAACATTTTACACTCATAAACAAATCCTTCAAACATTTACTCCAGTCCATTGAAAAATCCGTCTCCAGTTCTCACAGATATATTTATTCCCTGTCATTATTCTTTCACCCGATCACATTTCAGGAATATTTTCACCTTTTCCTCCTACATCAAGCGAAGACAGTTCTAGGGTATTCCATTTTGGCCCGGAGTTTTCCTTTATCTGTAAAACAATTACGCTCGTTTGCAAGTCTCCCATTTGATAATCAATATTCCTTTGCTATTCTGGGCTGCAGGGTGGCGATAAGAACTTCCTCTTCTCATTTTACCTTTTTTTTAAAAAAAAAATTACCTTTTCTCTTTTCCTAAAGTCATTCAAAATACAAGTTAGTGGGAGTCCAGGAAATATTAAGCGAATCATGCTTGACTGAGTTCTTAACAGATATAGGGTTTAAAGTAAAGGTACTGAAAAAAAATCAGCTAGATGGATTTATAAGATTTTTTTTTATTGAGAAACAGTTATTACCGTTTCCTTTTTGGTTCAAGAAGAATTTTTATTTTGTTTTATTTTCCTAATTTTTATATTAATTTTAGTAGATTACTTCCTACGTTTCTATACTACAAAATATATAACGTTTTTAGTAGCAATTAATACTTAATTGAATGTAAGCTATGACTAAACTATCTGTGTTTCTTGACAATTATTAAAATAAAGGAATTAAAATTCCTAGTTTCTTTAGTACATCTGAATAAGAAAATATGACTGAATTTCCGACCCACCCAGAGGTACACGGAAAAAAAAATTGAATAACCGGACCGCCACAACACAACAATGGCGGGAATTGTGGTTCACTCCTAAGGACCATCATCCGCCATGGTACAATCCTTCTAGAAGTAGGTCCATCCGTCATCTGTGGGATGATCCAGAACTCTCACGTATTTATGTACCCTCCAACCACCATATCGGAAGCATCACATCGTCTTTTCAACTGCTTCCACCGATGGTGTATTACGCCTAGTTAAATTAAAACTCTAATAAACAACCTTTTCAAGATATTTTCACTTTTCCACAAAAATGGCTCAAACGTTGGTGCAGAAGAAATTATCTTTAAGAAAAAAGTTTAATTCACTGAACAATCAGAATGTAATTTCTTTTTTTTGTTAAAGTTTATATGTATGATTAGTATATTTTGAAAAAATAAATACGAGTTATCAAACTACATTAACGAAAAGAATTTTAGCTCAGCATCTTCTCATCAATCTTCACACCAATCAGAGTTTTATTGGTTCGAATTCGAGAAAAACGTTTCAGTTATGAGGATAACCCTTAAAAACATACCTAATTTCATTTCAAAAACAGTTCAGTAATTAATTTTTTCTCTATTGATTATATTCCTTTGCAAATTGTGTTTCTATGTTTTAATACCTTAATTAAAATAGTATTTGGTTACACATTCCGTTGTACATACCATGCAAGCACCATAGTATATACACATTTTCAAATGTCTCAAAAATTAAGTTTTTTAAAAAACTTTTCTGCTTTTGAAAATCATTTTGAGATTATAATCTTTAATATCAAGATTATTAAGAATATCATCGAATAATTTATTCTTTATTTAAATGAAAATATCTCTTTTCGTTTTTACGAATTTATATGATAAAGAAAAAAGAATTAAAGGGAAATATTTCTTCTATATTCCTTGAAAACAGTGTGACGTCAAGAAAAGATTCACGCGTCACTATCACCCTTGAATTAATTTCCACTCCCCTCCCCAGCTCCACTAATCGTCTGCCGATTTCTAGACACCTATATATTATCCTGCCAACACATTTGTAATGAATTGCTACAATCAGTCAAATTATAAATAGCATCTCCAAGGACTATTGAAGGATGTCATACACTTTATCTCCTTTATTGAAATTCCTGCTGTAAGACAATGCTCCTGATTTCCTCTATTTAATGATTCAAGGTTTAATTTATATATACATGTTCTTAAGTTATTTTTAAAATCATTTCAATTTTGTGCATTCAAGAACTGTAGACTTAGATAACAATATCCAAAACTGAAAGAAACGTTATTTTTCCAGTACGCATTCTGAAATGATACATATTTTATTCTAAAATAGAAAGAAACATGGAACATAAATAATCATTTCGCTGCACGACGTTTTGAATTTTTATGCATTCCACCGCAGAGGCCGACACACCTTATTCTCTGACTGATATTGATGGAAAAGCAAGGAAAGCATGTATTGTAAGGCCCATGAAAGGGAACTCTCGTACCTAAGCAGTTCTGATGCCCCGAATTCTTATGGGGAGTGTCATTGTCATACGTCTCAAAGCAAGATTTCGCGATATGAATCACAATAAGTTTGAGCGGAATATTCTAAAATAACTTATTGTTTCCATCTTTGATCTTTGCCTCAGTTTGTTTCAATGTTTCAGGACTCAGCTGTGATGGTTAGAATTCTGTGTAGTTTAGATATTCTCCTTTACGAGAACTCGGCTGCTTTCATATTGAACACATTTCCATTTGGTGAAAGATACAAGAGAATTCATGATGTCTCAAAATTTTATTAACATATTTATGCATGGTCATATTTGAGTAAATATGATAATTATGAGATAAAAGTTTCAAAATAATATTTACTTAGATTTTATATAGGATAGATAAGAAACGATTTGTATTCGAATAAAAGTTATAAAATAAATATATTATCCTTAACAAAGAGCAAATTTAGTGTTTTCAAAAATGATTTCATTAAAATAAAGTTTTTTTAATAAATAAAAAACATTTATATATAGTTTTGAAATTTATAAATTTTACTTCTCAGAAGCTCTTCATCGATGAAATGAATTCTACAGTGTTAGAATAAAAAAATATCCTTTAGATAAGAAAAACCTGTAATATTCGTTATTACTTAATTAATTAATTTGATTTTACTTTTAATTTATCCATAAAAAAGTTATTTAACTCATCAAAACGTGAAATTGTCAGGAATTCAAAGAACTTTACTTTGAAATTACATAAAATTTTAATAATGTCCTAGCAGCAAGAAGAGAATGCAATTACAATACATTTCCTAATTTTTTCCAAAAACTAATTCAATCAAAAATGTATTATCATTAAAAATATACAATCATTTTTACAGCACATTCGAGGTAACTATTGTTCAAAAAGGTTATTTTTTCATTGAATTTCTGTATTTTTTTGTCTCTCTCGTTATTTTATGGTTGTTGTTGTTACTTATGGCATTGCCGAAGACACTACCGCAGACAAAGTCAGCGATAATAAACCGAGATTATATTAGAGCTTCTAATGGTCTCGAAGCTAGAAGTATGACTTCTAGCTCATATAAAGACACTCCTTTACTCGCTAGTACAACTGCTTTTGCAAGAGGGAGGGCTCTTTCGCACATTACACACACACAAAAAAACGCAGGATAAGTAAAACCCATGCCCGAACCAGGATTTGAGCCTGGGTGCCTTTATCATAGGAAATACTCAATACCCGTAGGGCAGGATGCCTGCCTAAATTTTCCTAAAATCACTGGTAGCCATTTTTATTTTCTAATCATTTCTTTCTTTCCATTTCATATTTTTTTTCTCATTAGAGTAAGTTGGAAGGAATTAATTCATGGTAAAATATACAAGTATAATAAGTTTAGAAAAGGGAATTAAAGTTCTTTGTAATTAATTTAGTTATTTTTTATTTTTCTATTCTAAAAATATTATTAATACATATTATGAACATCTATTAACTCTAAAATATTAACTTATTTAAGATACTATGAATTTCTATTGTACAAAACATTATGAAAACATATAAAAATTATAAATGAGCTTCTGTAATTCAATGAGAAGTACATTTTTAATAAGCATTTTTTTTTGTACGGTCGATATGATGAAAAGGGAAAAGACAGAATCTGTGGATTTAAGAAAATATTTCTTTTCTACAAAACTAAATTAAAATTTTCAGCTCGTGAAATATGGTCATAATTACTTGACCCGACTGAGATCTATGTAGCATCATTTTTGATCTTCACTGCACTTTTGAACAAAGTATTTAACCGGAACAAATGTTTATTCATTTAATTATATTATATATACGCTTCATATTTATTATGATGAACGGATATTTATATGATAAACGGATTCAATTTTTCAATTAAAATAATTGCCTATGTATTATTGATTCTTTATGTTTTGCGAAATGTTTAGGTTTCGCAAAAGTGTTACTAAATAGTCTTCTGAAATATTATTAAAATTTTATTATAGCTTTAAAAGCAAAAATATTTTGTTTTTCATCTAGCGAACAACATTTACTAAAAATTATTTTTAATGAATAATTTAAAGGTTATTCGAAAACATTAATCTACATTATATTTACTGTCAATGTTTAGAATTATCAACCAATATTCAAAAAATATAAAGGGTTAAATGCTGTTTATTAACAAATGGTAAAATTTTATTATTATGAATTTCTTTATTATTAATCAGTTGATTACGATTTTAATTTTCATGATAAATATTTTTGAATTTCACTCTCAAGAGATCAACGATTATTAATTTTGATTAAGAATAGTTATATTTAATTAAAATTAGTGCAAATAGTTAATTAGCTTGCAAAATACGAAATGCAACATTTAAGGATTAAAATTAATGCTTATCAAAAGCGTTCATTTCATAATTAATGAACTTAATAACAAAACAAATAACAAAAAAAAATAAAAAAATTTTATTTTGATAAATAAAAATTTTGATAAATATTAATTAACCATTATTTTTCATTTTATTCTGAAAATACGAAAGGTATCGTATTCCTGGCTTTGCTAATTTACTTTAAGTAGATTTATTAGCCGATATGATTATCTAATTTTAATTTAAATTGCAAAATTTCAAGTAAAATAAAGTATGTAGCATGATATTTTGCCCCTCCAATTGAATAAATCATTTGAAAGAAAATATTTCTTAAGGGAATAGCGATGCTATATTCTTGGCAAGAGATATGAGAAAGTATGCTTCAAATTTTATTATTAAATTAAAAGAATATTTCCATGACTAAATAGCTTAATCTACTAAGAGCAACAAATATGTTTATTTGCCTTCTTCAAAATATTTAATTTCAAGGAAATTATTTTTCCCTCAAATTTAATAATAGACTGCTGTAAAAACGTTTGAAGAAAATACCAATTCTAGGAACATCAACGGATTTTTTATAACTGCAGTGAAAGTTTATGTTTTTACAGCAAGAAGTGGATTTATTTAAGTACTACCAACTCCAAAAAAGCAACACCCAATTTTCCTTGAAAATTAATCTTTTATTGAATTCGAATGATTTAAATTATTAATTAAAGGTAGTAAATATCCAATGAATTAATGTACGCCTTTTTTTATTGATTAATTTGTGGCTCGTTCGAGATAATCTTGGAATTCGGGCATATTTTGTAGGCGGATTGTAATATTGTTGGAAATAAAAAAATTTATATCTTTAATGTATTTATTATTTCTTGATTATGACTACTTTTTTGCTCAGTTATTTTTGAAAATTTTGGAAATGGAATTTCACATCTGCTGGAATTTAAACTTTGAACCAAGAAACTTGGTAATCTATAAGTATCAATAAAATCATTGCTGCATCCTTTTCGTAATCGAAACACGACGACAACAGACTTACAGTTCTATATTATTGAATTTGTGCAAGAATAATTTTCCCTAATGCATCTCTATTATTCTGTTAACTTCAGATACATTAAACTGGAGTGTCTCATTCTAGGTCTTGAGTAGATTACGAGTCAAATTTCGAACAATTGAATCTGAATTAACACTTCATTTCCGACCTCACCATGATACAAGAAATAACTTATTTGACATAACCTATGAGTAGAGACTATTTATGCATACGATTTCTAATTCTGGTTAGTTTCTTTACGTTAACTAGTATTTAAAAATTAATTTTTATTAAATAATATGTTATAATATAATCCACGAAACTAGATATTTAGATATTTCAGACAAAATTAGCTCAGGATAGATTAATTATTTCCCTTTAAAATAGATCACTCTATGAAATAGACTAAGGAAAAACTCGGTACTTACGTATTAGATCCTTATCACCAAATTTAAAGGCCTCACCAATGAGTTGCTTAACCGCCAATAATGACAAAAAAAGCACCGCCATTATTTGAAAAATTGTTCAAACCTTAACTGTAATTCGCCAATTTGTTGGTTCCGTTGGCGTCGACGGGTTTATAGCCAAATTTGATCCGTCGCCAATGAGTTACTAAACCTTTGGCGTTGACGATCTAATATGCAAGTACCCCTTATTTATCCTTAAAATGGATAATTCTATGAAATAGACCAAGAATAAAACTCTTCAAATTCATTTTAAATGCCACACTCTATTATATAAATAAACGAGAAAGGTTTTTATTAAAGCATATACCTAATATATCTTATGTTATTACATGTTTGATAAATTATATTCATTAAAGTCACGCAGAATAAAATGGCATTTTTGGCGTTAAATAATCACCTTAATGCTTTTAAACACTCTTTCTTATTTTAATAATTATATGTATATTTTTGTAATTCATGTTTTAAACTTACGCTGAATCAAAAGGCATTTGTAGCATTGAATTATCATCTTAATATTTCTTGAAGTACTCAGTCATTGTTTTTTTATAATAATTATGCACACTTTCGTAATTCCCATCAATGGGAACATGCATCGAAAAGCATCTATTTACAGCTACTCCATTGCGAATCAGCCGAAAAAAGGTACAGTTACAAGATGACTCTTCCCACAGCTCCCCAGCAGGAAAAAAGAACTCCTCATCCTTAATAGCTGCATTTCGTCATAAATATCAAGTCTCAGTAACAAAGAGTAAGTCGACATTACCTATTACAGGCCAAAAGATATCTCTGACTTACATAACTCAAAACGTATGTTTCGAAGAGACTCTTAGTGATCAACCCATTTCTACCGCATTAGTTGAGAAGTAGAAAGCAAACCATTACATAAGAATTTTTCCCCCAGACAGCTCAGAAACTCCGCTTGAAATGTTGGGAAGAGATTGCTCGAGGCTCCGTGAAAATCTTCTGCCTTTCGAAGTGGGGTGTTGCTGAAAGAAGTAGCGTAAGCCAAAGAAAGATAGAAAAGAAAAAAAAAGAAAAAGAAAAAGAAAAACTGTCCCTAACCCAACGGTGATATTTTTATTCCGAAAGCCATAGTTGAATGTTTTTTCCTCTTTTATGCTTCTGCACGTAAATATATGCTTTTGATATTTTGTGGGCTTAACATTCAGGGTTCTTCAAATAAGAAATGAGATTTTTGTAACTAAATGCACACTCGATTCGCAGTATGGCATATATTGTGTATTGTGTTCATCTGCTACAAGTATATACTGAAAGGATCTGCAATGTTTAAATGCAAAGAAATTGATAATTTAAATATATCTTAAATTTATAAAAGGGCAAGGATTTTTTTAAATTTTCGACTTGAGAAATAATATAGAATTTTAAATAGCATTTTTCAATGGATAGAAATTTATTATTCATATATTAAGAATGAAGTATCAAAGTTGAAACTTCTTTTATTATTTCTTTACTTAAATTTACATTAAATTATTTACAGTGGTAAAAAAATTAATATACGTAGAGTTATTCGGATAATCTTTGTGCGTAAAATATTCTTTTTGCATTGCAACTTTAAATATTTTTGTGATACAGCAGTTCCAATGCAAATAAGAAGAAAAATTCAAAGAAGCTGCTACGCTCATATTTAGAATTTTCGATTTGATATAAAGAAAAAGGAATGCTTCCTATTTTTTTTCTCTTAAACTTCTGTATATAAATTAAATTTCACAGCTATTAAAGGTTTTTTTAAATTCTCATTATTTGCGTTATCATATTGCTTTCATAGTTTTTCGTAGTTTTGTTACATAATTTAAATCTAAAAATTTACCTTCTATAAAGAGACAAGAATTATTTCCAACCGAAACTCAAATACGCTACTCTTGATAAATAAGCATAGTAAAATAAAATCTTTTATAATTTAGTTTTATATTTCCAAATTTATATTATTTGAAAAGGGGAAACAATTGCTGTTTTAAAATTGTGTTCGTTTTACCTGAAACTTCCAAGGAACAGCAAAAGGAGTTTTGAGAAATTGATTACAACAATTTCAAAAATCTACAATTTTCGCACTCCAATGGATCATTTTAGAAGCTATCCAAATAGTTTGTGCTATCCAAATAGTTTTAGAAGCTATCCAAAAATATGTGAGCAGACTGCTCCAGTTAAACAGTATTTATAAAGTGAATATTCTTTAAGTCATTCTAGATCACATAGTGTTAAAAACTATGTCATTAATTGACCCAATCACTCTGGATATATTTCATTAACTTTTATAAGATATTATAACATAGATATTAATTTTATTAACTTACAAAATGATGAAAATAATCCATTAAACAGACGAAAAAATGATTAGTTATTTTAAATATAATATCAATAATTACAAAAAAAAATGGCAGAATTTTTCCTAATTGCATTTATTAGAGTGACATTATGAGAAAAAGTTTCTTCATTTTAAATAGCAAACATCTCAAACAACATTTTTGATAATTTTCTGGCAGGAATTTTTCCTCTTCATTATTATTTCAGAACATAATGTTGTTTTTGGGATGATGTTTTCGCCTCAAAAAAATCCGTAGGCGAAAAATAAAGATTTTATTATCTGCACAAACATCTTTAAAAATTACCTTTTAATAACGCGTTGACATTGCATTTACAAAAGTTATGATGGAAAAAAATAAGTTAATAACAAGAGCAAAAAAAACTAGAAAAATGCCATTTTCAGCACGCAATCATATGAAATGAAATAAATAGGAAATGCGATATTTTTTCAAACAATGAGAGCGAGACAAAGTTTTTTGGATCGTTTTCAATACTAAAGTGACTTCTTCAATAAAATCAATAAAAGGAATAAAAATGTAATATAACTTGCACGAGCAAGTGGTGCTTGGCCGTTCAAGGAATTATGTTCTGGCCTGATACATTGAAATATGCATAGTAGATCTCATTTTAATCTTTTATTTACGCTTCGTTGCCTATAATATAAAATGCATTTCAATTCTATATTTATTATATCTTAATGCATCCAATTTATTTAGTAATTTACTTCTCATACTGTTCAGAGTTTGATAAAAAGAAGTTAATTTTTTTGTATCTAATTTAAAGAAATAAATGTTTACATGTTTCAAAAAAATTTGTAAGTAATTTTACAAAGGTAATTAAAATCATTTTTTCTGATTGTAAATTTCGATTCAAAAAAGCTAACAGCATTTGGATAAAACTTAAGCATTTAAAAATAATTTAGTTTTCAAATTTAATAATTGTATAATTCTAATTCTTATAATTGTACATATATGCATGAAAATATCTTTCAAGGAGTTATTAAAATGCTTCAAGGTCAATATTTATGTCGGCACCCATGACATAACGTATCTGGACAGTTTAATCTAATAAAAGAATATTTCCTTATTTCCTGAAATTTCTATGAATATAACTTTTAAACTGATTTTTGTCGCTTTAGAAGATGAATTTATTGCGTGATTTTAATTTCTAGAAATATTTTTTATTGCTCTCTTACTAATGTTTCAAGAGTAGTCCGTTTTTTTTTCTTATGATTGAAATTTATTTTTAAAAAATTTATAGTCGTTGTTTTCCAAGTTCACGACTACATTCTCTTAAATGTGTTTTAAGTATTTTTTTTGGTGAAATTAATTTGGGGAAATTTCCAAGCATTTCTGCAGATTAAACTATACAGTTATACCATTGAAAAGATTTTATAACTATAAAATAGGGGCTTTTAAATAATATTTTTTGTGAAAGAGATTCTTTCCTCTTTTTCATTATTTTAGTTATTTATAATTATTATTTAAAAAATATATTTCTATTTAATGTACATGACTGCTGAAAGATTTTACATAGCCATGCTGTGTTCGTTTACCATAAATTATTTCGATAAAGGATTGATCACGGAAGTACTAAAATCGTTTATCTAAAAGTATAAATCATGTACAAAATGAAAACTTTTCGATTACTGATATTTAGAAAGTCAGATAATCAAAATGAATATGTCAAATAGACATCTTCATTATTGTCATTTCAGATCATGATGTTGTTTTTGCGATGAGGTTTATGAGGTCGACAAAAATCCGAAGGAGAAAAATAAACATTTTAATTCGTAGTCGGAAAATAAAAATTTTATTATCTGTCCGAGCATCTAAAAAAATCATCCTTTAATAACGCGTTGCCATTGCATTTACAAAAGATCTGATTAAAAAAATAAGTTCATTACTACCACAAATAAAACCTAGAAAAATGTCATTTTGAGCAAATGATTATATGAAATGAAATAAAAAGGAAATGAGACATTTTTTAAAACAATAAATGGGAGACAAAGTTTTTTGGATCGTTTGCAATGCTAAAGTGACTCATTCGATGAGACAATTAAAATAAATAAAATATAATTTAACTTGCTCGAGCACGTGGTGCTTGGTTGTTCAAGGAATTATGTTCTGACCTGATGCATTGAAATATGCATAGCAGATTTCATTTTAATCTTTATTATTATTAATATTCTTATTGTAATATATTAACTATAATAATGCACTATGCAATAGTTTTAAACAAAGTGTAGTATAAAGTTACCAAATTAATTTAAGTAATTGTATACTACGTTATACAGAAAAAGAGTCAAGAACAGGGTTGCGATTATAAACTCCGAATTTCTGCCAATCACTATATTTATGGTGCTGATGGTTAATAAATCCATGCATGTGAAGCTTAATTAAAGCAAGTGTGGAAATTTTCTTGCGATTTTGTGAATATTGTGGGTTTATGAATGTTCGATAAATGATCCATTCAACAAATATAATAGGAATAGGTTTTACTCAAACTAGCACTGAAGGTGAAAGTTGAAAAAGGAAATAAAATTAAATTCATGCCAATGAAATAAAAGGTAATTTATAAATCTGTAAAACAACCTCGAATGCCTTATGAGAATACACGCACCTATAGATAAGCAAATGTAGTAAATCATTGCTAATGGGTCAAAAATGGATGAATATCCATGTTTGACTATGTAGTAACCACTGTGTTGGTTACCCTTCCAAAACCAACCATAAACAGGATTGAGCAACTACCTGATAATTTTCATGATGTTCACCCAACATAGACACAAACATGTAATCATTGGTAATAAATTGCACTGTGTGAACAATATTTAGTTTTATGGATCTCATAACAAAATGTTCTATAAATACAGATTTTATTTATCTCATACTGATTTGAAAAAATCTTTCCTTTATCTATGATTGCAGCGTTAAAAATTGAGAAATTTATTAACTTATTATCGATTATTGTTGTAATTTGCTGGTTTCCTAGAAAATGAATTAAAACATTATGTTTCAAGCAGAGAATATATACAAACAATTGATTTTCGTTTATATCTATATGATGGACGATCATTTGGGTCATCCATCATATTGATATTTTTTTTTCCTTTTAAAGTTTGGTCTACGCTTTTTATCCACTAAATTTCTCCTCCCTGTCAGAGTTTCTCCGTAATTTTATGTATGTTTTGATTTATGTGTGAAATGCGTATTATAATCTTAATAGATATCTTAATACCGAAAATATTTTATTATCAAAGAAGTATCTGTCATAAGTACAGCTCACAAATGAAAAAAAAATCTTAATGTATAATAAAATTACTGGTGACCGTAAAGAACCCCAAAGAATTGAAATATATATTCTGAGTTTTGAAATTTTTTTTACTTGTAACTTTTTTATTGTTTTTTGTTTTATTGCTATTCGCAACTTTTCAATTTGTTACATGATGAGTTATTTACATGAAATGTTTTCTGAAATAAACTATTATCATTATGCAATCCCATCTTTAAGGTGCAAAATAATGTATTAAAGTAAAGAAAGGTTAACAAACGATTGACATTGCAAGGTAAAGCTTGGAAAGGAAATTAAAAGATAGAATTCCATTGAAAGTCAATAAATAATGCATCCTTAGTATTCAATTTGTAAAATTTTAAAGAAAGAAACTTGGTGAAAGATTACAATACTTTTTAGGAGGCTCCGGCTTACAATATTTATTAGAAATAATTTTACGTGCAACTATTCTCATGTTAGATTCTTGAATTAAAGTCTTATTCTATAAAATTGGTATTTATATGAAAAATAAATTAATATTTCATAGCTTTAAATTTATCAAATATGCATCATAACTAAATTAATAACTATCCGATGTTATACATGGATTTGGTCAAAAAGTAGTTTCTAAAGAAATGAATCAAAGCAATATTTCCACTATTTTTAAGCATGACTTTCAGAAGAGCCAACATTTTGCCAAAGAATCCATTTCACATTTAATGATTTTGCAATATTCAAATTATTTGAACCGCCAATACTCGAAACAAGGTCATCCTTCCGGGCGAAGAGTACCATGGGAATGGGGGACAAATTGTTCAACCGAACGTGAAAAATATTATTGCGCGAAAACACACCATTTTTCAATTCTTTCCAGAGTTTTCCAATATCGTAGATCAAAAGTGGTGAATGTGATTTATTCTAAGTTTGGATTGAAATTACTTTTGCTTCGCAGCTCTTCAATCGATGCATCGCTTGTTATTCGCCTTCAACGGGTTTGTTCCTTCTTTTCAAGAAAGATGCAAGTTCTTTTGTGAGAATTCTGAAAAGTCGAGCTCCCCTCAGGGTGTTTGCGCTTTTTCTCGCTTCGAGAATGTTGAGTAGATGTTGCATAAAATGAGAAAAAATGTAATAGAACTTCCTTTCTCTCTACCAATTATCTAAGCACTCGGAAGTTGGGGATGTTTCCGGCAAGAATTCGCGACAGCAGAAGGGGCTTAGATACATTTCGATGAAAATTTGGTTTGGAGATGGTGAGAGAAAATGTCATTTTGCAGCGAATCGTATCAGAACTCACGACCAACGAGAAAGCTACTTTGTTTGGAGGAATACCGGGAAAAACGGAATGGAATTCATGATTCCTTTTTAAAAAAGTATTACTGCACTTGCAGCGAGAAAATATGATTTTTATGATTTTCTAGCTCGGAATTGTAGAGCTTGAACGTGTTTCTGGAATAATATATATATATATTTTCGAATAATAGCAATGATTCGAAACTACGTACTTCAAATACTTCAGTATATTTATTGTAAATATTATGAATTATCAACCAATATTTGGAAAGTATAGAATATCAAATGGTGTTTATTAGCAAATAGTAAAATTTTATTATTCTTAATCCCTTTATTAATAATCACTTGTTTATGATTTTAATTTTCAAATTACTTGATAAATATTTTTGAATTATACTCAAGAGATCAAAGATTATTAATTTTGATTAAGAATAGTTATAGTTAGTTAAAATTAGTGCAAATAGTTAACTAGCTTGCAAAATATTAAATGCAACATTTAAAGATTAAATGTAATACTTATCAAAAATTTTCATTTCATACTGAATTTTGAAAATAACAAAAGTTGCGTAATTTTTCTAAATTTTGCAAAATATTAATTAACCCTTTTTTTTTCATTTTATACTGAAGATACGAATGTCATCGTATTCCTCTGTTCGTAAATTTGCTTTAAGTAGATTTTTAACTGATATGATAACCTAAATTTAATTAAATTGAAAAATTTCAAGTAAAATAGATAAATTAAGTAGCATGATATTTTGCCCCCCCATTGGAATAAGTCCTTTGGAACAAAATATTTCTTAAGGGAATAGAGATGCTATATTCTTGGCAAGAGATATGAGAAAGTATGCTTCAAATTTTGTTATTAAATTAAAAGAATATTTTCATGCCTAATTGGCTACATGCCTAAATAGCATAAAAATATTTAATTTCAAGAAAATTATTTTTATCTCAAATTTAAGAATAGGCTTGTTTAAATGCGTTTGAAGTAAAAAAGTCAATTTTAAGAACATCAATGATCTTTATACCAGCAAATTTCTTTTTTTTAATTATATGACTTTTGTCGTATTTCGCATGATAAAACATATCTATTTCTCTTTAAATATAAATTTTAAAATTTTAAATATTTATTTTAAATAAGCTTTAATAATTATCACTGTCAAAGATTGGATTTAAATCATAAAATGTGAATTATAAACGATTGGTAGAAATTTACTTTCAACTAATGAATTGTGAATTATAAATCATGTAGAAAGTTTTTAATAAAAATAATATACTTGAAAAATATTTATTACATTATATATAAATATTTATTTTTAATGTTTCAGGATTTAAGTGATGTACTTATGAGCAACAATCAACATGCAAAATATATTCTTCCAGTGAATACAATATTTAAATTTTGAAGCAATATTCAACCGAAAACTCATAAACAGCAATTTTAGATTCAGATTTTTACAGTGTATGTTAAAATATACGCATAATTGATTAACGCTTAGAATTCAAATAGAATAATAAGGGATTGATATTTAACTAGAATAACAATAATAGAATAATAAGAAAATATTAAACAATTGATACAATTTATGTGCGATGCTTTAACTTCTGATATGAATAACAGACATTAAAACATTAATGAAGTTTTATTAACTTGAGAATTTTGGTTTAATACTACACATTAAAATTTCCATACAAAATTTTTATCTTTTTCAATTTTATCTTTTTATTAAAATGTTTAACTTTTATCAATTTTAATTTTATCCTCCGTTTAACGTTATCATTCTTGAATTTATTTAGTTTTGAATACTTGAACGCAAGGGTTCTCTTTCAAATATAAGGCAGTTTTTCCACCTTCCTCTAAAATCACCTTCCTCTAGCATTTTTTGAAGGATTGCTTTACAAAGATGTCTCCACTAAATAAATAATTAATAACCAAATGTGTGTTTAGATGACATATAATTGTTCTTAGAAAACCTTCATTTCCCCTGGATACATCTGAGTGAGCGTCTATAATGAATAAAACTCGTGCAACTGGTATTGCATCACACTTTACCGAATTAAAGGGACTTGGAAATGATATTTAGATAACTTAATCTGACTTCATTGATTCGTTGAAAGGGTGTTTAAGACCTTTGACAAATTTTTGATTTTTTCTGTCGTGGAAAGTGCAAAATCAGCATTGCCTAGTATTTGTTTAATAATCGGTCTTTCTGAGAATCGTCTGTACTTTTCGTAATCTGCATTCTTTCTATTCTTTTTAAGAAATATTCACATTTCTAACACCTATAAGGCATTTGCAGATTTCAGTTGAAAATAATTATCTTAAAGTAAAAATAATGATACTTGATAACGAAATTCATTTGGACTGTAAAAAGATTCCAATTTTTCTTCCTCGTTTTACTATTCTTCAATTCCGCGAATCTTGAAATTTCTAAGACTGAATTATTGTCTTAACTACACAACTTATCTAACTATACTTCTATCAAACTCTACCATATAAACGTGGTAAAAAAAGGAAGTATTTGAGTTCTTGCCTCTATTTTTGTGCAAATTGAACTTTCGTTTAAGTCTATAAATCTTAATGAATTTAAGAAAATACGATATTAAAAATGGGGGAAGGGGAATGAAATCAAAAATAAATTTTTGAAAACGGATATTCTGAAGAAAAATAGCAATGTTCTCTCCTGCTTACTCATCATTGGAAATTTAAATATCCCATTCCTATTTTTTATTTTCTCTGTCTTTTCTTCTTTTATTATCAAAAGTAAACAAAGCTTACGGTTATGGAATAGAATGAAAGAAACAAAACCAACTACAAGGTGATAAGTTAAAATAGGGATTAGTTCCTACAAAAGAGGATGATCTCTTACGGAATTTGTACTAAAATTTATCTTCCTAAAAACAGTGAAGGAAATTTTTCTGAACATAAATGATTCTAATTTCGCCTTTTTAAATTCTAGATATATCATTTTTTAATGGAGTAACCTTTTACTTTTAGATATGATAAAAATTATCAGAGTACGTTTTCTTCCTGATTCTAATGCCGTTTATATAAATAATTATAATTAGGAATTCTAAAATGTTTGTGTGAAGAGATACAAAAGCGAAATGAAATAATCTAGCTTAGTTAAAACACGTTTCAATATTCAGAGTTTTCAAAATGAGGATAGAAACTGATAACCTAAAGCGAAAGTTGATCTTTTGAAAAGAGAAGTTCATGTACATCTATTATTAAATTGTTTTATATATACAAGTCTATTTAATAGTAGAAATGTTTCGATTGAAACAGAAAATCGTAGTGTAAAATTTTAATTCATTTTTCCACTGTTTTCGTATTGGTGTGAAGAAAAATTTTTGATAAATATTTAATTAGTTAGATATGAAGTTATTCAAATCCTTTCCTAACTTTTCTTAATTTTTTTCAAAAGCATTTCGATAAATGTCCTTACATAAATCACTGGGGGGTTTATTGTTTTGCCAATTTTTCACTTATAGAGAAAACTATTTTTCAAAAATATTTGAACTTACTATAACAATTGCGTTGAATTTTAAGTCATTATTTATATTGCAAAAGTGTATACAATGAAAATTATTTTCCATCAAACACCACAAGTTACTATTTTATCTATCTCCCCTCGAGTCTACAATTTACAACTTTTTTCGTTTTGCGCTTCTGTAAAAATTCACTTATAGATAAAGTCATGCGTTATTATAACACAAACGAGAATTAGATTAAGACTAAAAGTAAGCTTTCTGTTTTGTTTCTTTTCACACTGAGCTAACCTTTTTTTTTTCTAAAAACCCAAATCGCTACAAACAAATTTTATTTGAATTAAAAAGAGTATTTGAAGCTCTGTATAAAATGATACTCAAAAAAATGCAAGGTCAGGAAAACTATTAAATCATTAGTAACTTTAAGTAATATATCATTAACTTAACTTTAAAGAAAATTTCGTACACCGATTCGAATTTGTCTCATCATGAATGATGAGACAAATTTCATGAAAAAGATTTTCATATCATTATTTATATTGTCTTTTCGATATCGAATCAGAACATAAAAAAATTTTTCACAGTAAAATATACTTAGGTTTATTAATACAATTTTGTAAACAAAAATTGCCGAAAACCACGAATTATAAAGAAATAAATTTGTTTACTAATGTAGTGATCTGATATCGTTGTAAAACATGTATGCATTCGGTATATAGCTGTAAAACATATAAACATTCGGTATACCAAAAGCAATTTATATCTTCATATCAAATTTTACTTAAATTCTTGTAATCTTTTTTTAAAATGTCAGACAACTAATTTTAAATTATATCCTTTTGATACATGATGATAAATACATTAATTCTGATATTAGTAAAGAAATATCACTTTGATTTTATTAATGCAAACTGGTCACTTTTTCAAAACTTTTAACTCCTGACTGACATCTACTGGCATTCTACATAGGTATACAAAAAAAATCTATTCACTTGTATTTATTTTGCTAAGTTTTATCAACGATGAATATAGAACAAAATATACGGTTATAAATATATACACTTGTGTGCTATATTTATTAAGTAAATACCTTTTTTAAAAAATTCTGTCATTGATAGATCTGAAAGCGGATACGTATATTTCTGGTATCTTTTAAGATTATTTACAATTTGTCAAAATGAAGTTATAAAAAAACAATAGTTAAAACCATTTTGGATTTTATAATTTGGTAACATGATTGATTTATTGCATCAGTTTCACTCATTAAAATTTACAGTGTTTTATTAGAATCGGTCTCTTAACCGACTATCAACACTCAACTTTCAAAACATCTATATTTTTTTAAAGTTCAAGGAAGTGAAAAGTGACATTTTCTTACTTTATTTAAAATATTTTATGTATTAAAATGTAATTTTTATTTTTATGAATTAATGGAAACGAATCATTTCCTATCTTTTAAAATACATAGAATTCAAAATATTTAGTTTACCCCATTTTAAAGATAGCATCTAATTAATTGTGCTGTTTTAAGCATTTTTCTAATTTTTTTAAATATATGTGTCTTACTCTTGATTAAATTTATTTGATAAAGATATTTAAAGTACATTTAAAACATCGTTAAAAGATGAAAAGCAAGTTAAAACTAAGAATCACCAACCGTTTCTGTCTAACACAACGCATTATCGACTGTCTGTATAGAGCTAGAGATTTTAATTAGAGTCATAATCCCTCTCTTAGGGTAAAAAGAAAACAATTAGGTAATTTTAAGCGGAGCGATAAGGTTTCCGTTAATGTCTTTAAGTAATACACATCAATCGAGCTTTTTTTCCAAAGGCTTTTTTTTTGCTTAAAACTGTTTTTTAACATTTTTATCGAGTTAATACCGAGCTTGACGCTACATTGCTTTCAGGTTAATTATGAGCATCAAGATTGGGCAACGATACTTCATTGGGCACATGTTTTTTTTTCCACCTTGTTTCGCTTTTTTCGCGTGCTGTTGAGTTGCAAAAGCAAAAATATTTGACTAGAGCTTTAAACTCATTTTGGAACTATCCGGTTTACACAATACTTTAAAAAGCGGTAATTGCCCTTCTGGTTCAGTTTTGAAGAGTAAAAAAATATGTAATTCAGTTAATCACATGTGTTCTTGGACCTAAGACGCGCATAAAAAGCTGTAATTAAGAAATTTGCATTTTTTCATAAACAGATGGTGATATAAAAGTATCCAGTATAAGTTGAGGGTTTTTTAAATGTTTGTTAAAAAAATTTGTAATGTCTTGAGACAAAATTAATAACAAAAACATTTGAAAAACTCACTGTACCGTCAACGATAAAGATACTATTTATTATTATGGTATTAATTATTTGAAATATTTTTGGTGCATATTATTCACTACAATATTTTCGGGAAAATATGTAGTTTTACAAATAATTTTAACAACTAAATGAATGCAATATTCAAACTCTATTGATCAAATTAATGAACATTATGTATAATTTATTTGAAGCATTATTATTTCAAGTATTACTGTTATATTTTATTGACTACCCACATTTGCTAGGAAATATTTAGTTCCATGAATAACTTCAACAACTAAGTGAAAAAATATTTAAACTTTACCGATGAAATATTTTTCTATTTTACTTTTCTTTATGTATTAAGATAAATTTTTCATTTGACATTAACTTTACAATATCATAGTAAAATTATTACAATTTTGATAGGGTATAATTTATTTAATCGGCTTTTCAATTAATATATACATTTTAAAGGATTATAATATGAAAACTTTTTTAACTAGCATCAAATCATCTACAAGGGCTGCAAATTGAAATAACGGAAGAATATTTTATGAAACCGCATCTAAGTAAACTTATATATGTAATTGATTCTTGCCGAAGTATTCAAATATATATATA
>JAOUZG010031916.1:4258383-4311879 GCA_026289955.1 Argiope argentata | reverse complement strand
AAATTCAATCTCAAAACTTTATAGTTATAAATTCTTCTAAATAAAGGAAAATAAAACTCAATATTTATTACTATTTAAGGTGCATGAGATTGCAATGTAATTATTTAATTTTGTATTTGAAAAATGCTCTGTTTTTGGAATACATGCTGCTTTTTCTGAAATATAAATGATACAAAATGTTTTTTAAATGATAATTTTTCATTGGAATTTTTATGAATGAATCCATTTCTTTACCTAAAGAGTATTGTGAATTTTTAAAAATAAGTAAGAGACTATTGATTAATCAGAAAATATTTAAGACACATCGTTAAAAACAATTTAATAGGAAGGAGGGATTAATTTGGGAAAACGAAATAATCTTATTTTAATTATCACCAAGTATTTCCAAGTAAAAGTTATAAAAAATGAAATTTTATTTTATTTTTAATTAATCTTTGTAAAGCTTTTTAGTCGAATTTTCATGTATCTGAAAATATGTATTTTCACTTTGCCAATGCACAAATATTTAAATTTTTAGCCTCTAGAAATCCTTTTTTAAAAACTTAAATCTAATTTAAATCTTATTATTTCTTGCACCTTAAATAATAATATTTTTTCTTTAAATATTAATACATTGTTATTTTTTAAACAATTTTACTTACTTGTCTTTGTAATCAAGTAATCGTTTTCTTAACCAATAGGAGTTAGATGAAATCAAAGGTAATATTTTTTAAAGAAATAGTAAATGTAAATTAAATGAACTGGAATTCGTCTTATATATTAAAAGTTTAAACAAGGAAATAAAAATTATCACCATCGATATTAATTTCTTGATAAGTTAAATGTTACAAAATTTCTTAAATTAATAAATTTCATTATATATGATATAAAAATATAATATATTTTATTTTATTCAATTTATATTATTGTAATTTCTGAGAAAATTAATAAAATACAAACAATTTAGTAAACAAAATCTTTTTAAAAATATAATTAATTTTGAAAAAAAAGTGTCATTTTATACTTACATCTAACTTCTAAAAACAAATCATCACTTTCTCCTTCTCCTTCAGAGTTAGACGCGATGCATCTATATCTCCCTCTGTGTTCTTTCTTTACTTTTTGCAACACGAGAGATTGATTGGAGATTATGATACCAGCTGAAGCATTACTGAAGAACTGCCTATTCTCAAACAGCCAGGTCAATTCAGCAATTTGTGGATTCGCCCTTATCGTACATTCCATATAAACATCATTGCCTTCTTTGATTGTGGAATACTTGATATTAGCTCCTAGGTGGAGTGAAACTTCGGGAGGAACTGCAACAAAAATAAAAATGATTTATAAAAACATATTTAAGAAAAGCTGCTTTTTGCATATCTCACAATTATGAGTTTAGAATTGTTTCTATAACTTTTTCGAAACTAAATCAAGAAAAGAAATATTAAAGTATATTTAGTTTAGAAACATATAAACATAGAGACAATCTAAGTTAGTAGGGTGGTCAAGAATTTTTTAACTATATTTTAAGAAATATTAGCCCATTTTACATTGAACTTGAAACTGACATAATAAATTTGGTGCTACTACCAAAAGATCAGCTGACATTTTCTACCAAAAAATTATTTAGAAGGTTTAATAACCATAATCAACAGCGTATTTTTTAATAACTGAATTATTATTACTTGCTCATTCTAAAATTTAGTTGCCGAATATATTGTAAATTATCTTAAGAAATTTCAGACCATGGCATGTTGTATTTCAGACTCTCTCACACAATCTTCTGTCAGATTGATTTTTTTAATAATCCCCTTTAATCATCAACTTTTTTTATCCAACCTATGATTTTATTCCTTCATCATTAAATTCAACCTATGATTTTAAATTCATTAGTATTAAACAAAGTATACGACTCATTTCGGTGTTTCCAATGCCATGCCATTCCCTAGCAGCACATTCGGTTGCATAATGTTGCACAATATTGTGCGAAATTATATAATATTAAACAATATTCCACGATATTAAACTTTATTACGAATACTGATCAATATTTCACAAAATTTTTGAGATACTAGGGTTGTAATTCAGGTTCAATATGTAGTATCCAGTCAATTTTGTTTTCCTTCGAAATTTGTAAATCCATTTTCATGGAATTTTATTTTGTTAACTATTAAATACAAACCAGCTTAATCAAATATATAGAATAGAAAGCAAAAAAACAATTATTTTCATTTGTAATACAGAGTTTTTTAAACAAAATTGGATTCTTTTAGAGAAACTTTGTTTGTCTGTGTTTTGATCTAAATAAACAACTATTCTTAGAAATACAAGCTGTATCTTATAGAGTCATGAATTGCAGTTATACAGAAAACATTTTGATTTCTTTTTTTCTTTCTCTCACTTGTTCCCGCGTACCACACATATATACATTTATGCATAACACACATATGAAAATATGAATGCATATATAATCATTCATTCAATATAAATATACAAATGAATGTATGAAATTCTATGGAAATTTTAATGGACTTTGTTCTCAATAATAATATCTCATAACCAACAAATTTTAACAATAAGGAGATTTTTTTCCCGCTTAAGATAGATTTTTCAATTTATTTTCGTGTTTTTGATTGTGTTATATTTATATAATGTTGAAATAAATAATTATTTTATAAACCTTATGAAAAATGAGCGCTTGCTGAACATTCCCATTTTGGGATATATATATATATATATATATATATATATATATATATATATATAAAGAGAGAGAGAGAGAAAATCTTTGAATGTACATATAAAAATGCATACTTATTTTAATATTAGATGCATATTTCAATATATGTGCAATTCGGTATAGTATGCTTGAATTAAGCTAAAATTATCAAAATACTTAAAATAAAAATATTCAATACTTGGAAAAATCAACAACAAAAAATAAAGCTGAACTAAAGAGGACATTATGGATGACTCTCACCTTTAAATTTATGATATAATAATGTTAAATAATTCAAACATTTTTTATAATGTTGAGCATAAGAAAGAGAATAAATAAAGATTAAAATGAAATTGCTATGCATATTTCAATGTATCATCTCAGAATATAAATTCTTGAACGGACTAGCACTACGTACTCGTTCAATTTAAATTATATTTTTATTCATTTCAATTGTTTCATTGTATAAGTCACTTTAGTATTGCAAATGAATGAAAAACTTTGTCGCATTTATTGTTTAAAAAAATATCACATTTCCTATTTATTTTATTTCATATAATCACTTGCTCAAAATGACATTTTTCTAGATTTTATTTGATGTAATTAACTTTTTTTAATCAGAACTTTTGTAAATGCGATGGCAACACCTTATTAAAGGCTGATTTTTTTGAGATGCTCATGCATATTATAAAATTTTAATTTTCGCCAAGAGATTTTTGCTGACTCCAAAAACCAATCCTCATGTTCTGACAAGATAATAATGTAAATGTTATATGTCATTTTAGAATAACATAGAGCTATGGATGCATTAAAATATATTACACGTAATATCCTTAAATCCAATAAAAAATTCCATTCAGAAAGAATGACTTCGTGCATATTTAATCCTCCACGAAACCTTTTTGTTTCTGATAAGATGTGATTGTTTGAGTTGTTAAGTGTCTGAATCTCACCTTTCCATTAATTCTGACTTTGAGATGTAGATAAATTGTATCGATTCTAGATGTCCAATTGTCTCAGCGAAAGTAATTGAAATTTACCTTATTGATTTCCAACTCTTACGAAATTATCTTTCCTAGAAATGGAGGCCCATTGATCCGTGAAGAAACGCTTAACACGCAACTTCTCTCTCCCTCACCGGCTTTCACATACTTTTAAGAATCTGCTAGTTCAAACTATTCAAAAGCTTATAAAATAAAATATGAAAAGTTAACGATTCGAAAACCCATTTTGTTATCTTCATGAATTTTTCATTGAATGGTTTAGCTCTACCTTTGAGAAATTTTTCGAGGGATTTGAATAAAGGAAAAGTGCATTTTTATTGGAAAATTTCTATTAAGATTTTTGGGTGGCTGGGTGTCTATCAAAATGGCTATAAATTTCTCATTCTGAATAGCTACTGGACTTTGATATAAGCTTGCAAAGAAAAACGGGTATTTATTAAAATGAAAAATAGGAGCTATTCAGGGTACTAAAAAGTAGAACGTTGTCATTTTCTGTCTTTTAATCTGAAAAATGTTCCATTATTCATTTTAAAAGATGTTAAGAAGTCTTGTAATCTATCTTTTTTTTCAAACAAAATTTACTTAGCTCTAAATTTTTTTTTCAGAATAAATTTTCAGTTAAAAACGAAACGAACAAAAATAAACTAATTCATAAGCAAATTCTTATACAAAAATTGACGTACCAGTTAAAAAAATCACATTAAAGTATAGAAAAAGTAGTTAGGCAAAAAGAATTTTTATATCTCGCGTGAATAGAGAGCAAAATAAATTTAAAGTAATAATATAAACAAATGAGATAAAAAGTGACCTGATATCCACAGTATCGCTGTTATTATATATTAGAGACATAAAGAAGTTATATAGAAACGGAGAATTCTCAATATTTTAGGTATTCTTAAGAAAATTTTTCCCAAACTTATTGAATATTTAATAATATTAAATCATTAAATATTTCAAAATATTTCACTGAATGTTTATGCTATAAAATTACGTCTTCAAAATCTAAATAACAATAAATTTTAATAATTACACAATCTATGGCACACGTCACCATTTTAAGAATTGTACATCTATGGACGATCACAAGCTGTCTCGCATATATACACACCCACGCACGCACGCACACACACACACAGGAATAAAAGATATATTCAAAACGTTCTAATTACGTGAAGTATTTTTAAGATTAGATGAATCTAGCTAATTCCAGATAAGAAGGTACTGAATGAGATTCCGAAATATTCATATTAAATTCTTCGTATTTGTAAACTGAAATCTTGGAATTTTATTGAGAAAATAATTGAGTTTCCTAAATTATTTTCAAAATAATGGCAAAATCTATATTTCGTGTTCATAATGCTTCATTATAACAGGTATAACTACCTTCCTTAATTTGCCTATATGCATCTAATCTATTTATTGAAAATAATTAGCCGTGACATGTATTCACGAGATTTTTATTTTCAATGCACAACGCAAAGGCATCAGAATACATGATACAAGAGACAAATTTGCAAAATAAATAAATAAATAAATAAAATTGTATACTGCTTAATCAGGTTTCACATTTCTAATTTTAACTTATTTGAACATTCGGCAATTCTTTAAGAACCTTTTTTCCACATTTGTTATGAGCAGTCGTTTTATCGCCATGCATTCATTACCTCAGCCTATTTAAATTCTTAAATTCTACGAAACATGAAAGCAACATTTGGATGATATTTAGCGGCATACGTTTCAGGTATGATAATCAGTTCGCAAAGTTTCATCAATATTAACCCATTTCTACCTCAAAGCTTTCGTTTGAGACATTTCTTGGAATAATGATGAAGAGTATATTGTTCATATTTCCCAGTCTACAAAGTCCATCTTAAATAATTATACTGCAAATAATTTCTTTCCATCATATAGCAGCGCTCTCTATATTTTTAATATAGCTACGAACTTATTTTGTACATCTGCATATTTTGCAAATTATCGGTTGCTATTAATAAAACATATTTTCTTCATTCAGGATTCCTTTAATTTTCGGGGGGCTGTCTGAAATTTTACCTTCCTTTCTTTTATAAGTTATTTTTAGTACTTTAGTCACAAAGAATTTTTAACCAATTCTTATTCAGTTCGGATGTACTAGAATTTTGAAACTCTGTACTCAAAAATAATACTCTATTTTTATATTTTCTAAATTAAATTTTGAATTTGACATTTATCAAAACATTTCACTCAATGTTAATGCTAGGATCAAATAGCAAGTTTGCGAGAAAAATAATCGTAAGATAAAAAAAAAGTAGAAAAATACTGTGAGTTTAAGCATACTAATGAAAGTTCATCTTGAAAAACATTTTCAAATTTATAAAAACATCTTTAATCAATTAAAAATATTTTCTTTACATAAAAGTTTTTTCCGTTTTTCAGTAAGCTCAGTTTTTAAGAAATTTATTAACTTTTTTTATTGCTAAAGATCAAGAACGGTTTATAAAATAGAACTCTATGTTCATCATTTTATAATAACAATGCGTTATTTACATTTACTTTTTTGATAACGTAATACATCTTGTTTGTCACCTCTCAATAACTCAAACTTTCTCTTATTTCTATTCCTGCTAAATTTTTAAGGGAAATAAGCAGCTAAATATGTGTTTATTTATTTTAAAATCATATTTGCTTTAAAGAAATTATCATTCTAATCTTCTAGCTTCAAGAAATTTTGGATCACAGAAAAAGACGTTAAATGTATATAACATAATGTTAATACATGATTATCCTAGGTGCACCAGACTCTTGAAAGAAAACGAAACAAAATACAATCTTGTTGTTCATTGAAAGTAGTAACAACTAGAAGTTTAAGTTCAACACTATTACAAGTTTTCAAAGTGAACTATAAATAATATAGATTTCAACAAGATGCACTGCATTTTTCTCAATTAAAAATGCACCACCTTTTTCTGCATGTGCAGTATGAGGATTTAAAAAGTCACAGATATGCGCGTATGGCAATTGTTTATTTTCCTCTCGTACTACATTAAACAATAAATATTTATTCTACATCTACTAATTTTAAGTAATGAACTTAAAATACCAATGTCTACAGCTTTTTAAAATGCCACACAATACTTGCTAAAAAAAGAGGGGGTTGTATTATAATACTGGCTGCCTTGTTTTTATTTGTTGTAGGAATCACATTGAGCACTCAATTCAGCTGTTGGTTTTGATTTTCGATTAACAATAAAGCTACACAGTTTTGTTTTGTTTTATGCATCTGTATGAATATCCCAACTCTGCTAAGTTGTGATATTCATATAGATGCACTTTATATGATGGCCACTTCAATGATTCAGGGAATGTAAGAAAAAATATTTAAAATTCCTATTTAGCTTTCCTTTAAAAAGTGTAAAAGTTTAAATCTACTGACGTCACACGGTTTATGATTCCTAAAATGCACTGCGTGCAAAATTTGAATCCGTTAATAAATTCTCGTGTGAAAATGTTTCATACCATTTCTATCAAGTTTTTTTAAAGTATTTCTAGGAATTTATTAAACTGGAAAATATTCTTCAAAGATTGTTCACTTTTTGTATAAATATTCTTCTCTTTTTGAGTTATAGACATTTCTAGGGAAGAAGATTATGGATTCAATCCTCTGGATTTTTAGAAACTGATAGACCGGTGTGCTTTTTATCAACGAATTATTTGCAGTTGGAAGATTTTCTATTATCCTTACATATGAAATATAAAAGCGAGTCAGTTTCTTTTTCTAGAAAGAAAAAACACCCTTCTACAGGTTCTGTAAAAAGACACCCTACTTCCACATATTGATGTTAAATATTGTCTCGGCTTCAAGTGATACTTGAGTGTCACACGGTCACTTTGATCAATAGAAGATACTATGGTTCCCCTTTGTTATGAATATTAGAGTAGGGGTCTTTCTAAACACATATCCTAAAAACGAAGATTTTAAACCAGTACAGGCAGCTCAATACAAATCTTTTGATACGTAATTTTAAACATTGAGTTGTGATACATTACATTTCAACATAATACTAATTCGAATAAATCATTTTTATTATTAGCCTAAATCATTTTTATTACCTTATTAGCACAAGATATTATATGATAGCTCCATTATTTTATGCGATATTATGAATGCCGACTAATTTCATGAAGATTTGAGCAATGTTGATGGGCAGTTTGTCCTAATAGGGTAATTAAATAATTTTTATATTACAAAAACACAATAATGTTTCAAGGGAGAGGCTATTTCCTTGTAAATTTATAAGTTAAAAGCTGAGCAGAAAATCTAAAAAACTATTGCTTTCGAAGTTTCTTCACTTAATGCTAAGTTTTACTTAAAATTTTCTACTTTCGAATTTTAGAAACGTTTCAAGTTTAGAAAAGTATACATTCTCTCACTACAAATTTAAATTGGCTTTATCTCAGCCTAAAGCACAGGCTTAAATCTATTTAAAATGTGAAAAGCAATACAAGAAAAATGTTATTCATTTTCTGAAATTTGGTGCAAAGAAAAATATTTATGTTGCTGTTGTTGTTTCTTGTGGTACTTGCCATATTAGACAAGCCCCCCGCTGATTCAGCAGCATATTTAAGCCGAAAGAAGCGTCTTTTGTTTTTGAAGTAGTACCAACTAGGGCCAAGAGTACGACTTAGCTACACACTTACCGCATTCGCTTGCCCAATCCCTTTTTACAGGGGGCACATTCACATATCTTAAAGATAGCACACAAAAGAACAGACATGCTCGAGCCGAGACTCGAGCCCGGGACTCCCAGAACACGAGGAAGACGAGCTACATCTGAGCCAGAAAGCCGGCAAAAATATTTATAATATTGTTATTGAGGGACTCTGCATTACATTAAATTTTATAATAACAATTTTTAAAGAGAACATCTATGCATTCATTCACGTCAAACTACATCAAACTACTTTCTATGGAAAGAGTACAAATAAAAATACTTACATTGTACATTCAACGGCCAATTATCTTGGACTGTAGGATGTGATAAAACTTGATTTTCAGCCTTGCAAGTAACAGTTTTCCCATTATCGTCTATGGTTGGTCTTATATTCAGGCTACTATATGTGATGTTTTTGCTGTTTGGTATGGATTCTTTTCCAGTTTGAATCCTTACGCTGTCCATCCACCAAGATATTTTAGCGACAGGGCGAGATCCAGAAGTTTCACAATGAAGTCTCACTTCTTCACCAACTTTCAAAGGCTTTTGTGGCGTCGTTATCTTAACATACAACGGCCTCACTTTAAAGAAATGAAAGATCCATTGTAGATAATTTTCTCTATTGTATAATCGAGAAAATTTTAATTGTTACTTTTGTAAAATAAGAATAATTATAAAATTTTAATAGAAAAATTATAGAATTAATAGTAAAATACTATTGAATCCTTTTCCTTTATTTGTTTTTGATAAAAAATTTATTTTTGAATTTCTATCATTCTTTAATATTATTAAAACTATAAATAGCTAACCATATTGTAAATATAATTATGTTTCCTAATTTTTTTAATCTACGCTAAATGTTCAGTGTATAATTTTAAATAAAAGTTTCATAATAGTTAAGTTAGTATTTTGAAAAATAGACTAAGTTCCTGTTGACCAGAAACTACCAGATGCGCTTGGAAAATTTGGAATCTATATAAATAAATTGCATAAAAATTATTGAAAAAAAAAGGATATCTGCAATATGTAGATATACTGGCTCCAAATTAAGAGAATAAAAATATTCTGCTAGAAAGTCAGGTTTTACACTGAATCTCAGTATTAAGATAATTCTTATTAAATACATTCGAAAGCTTTTAAGATATTTTATATATAATTTATTTTCTCGTAAAATGCAATTATGTAAATTGTGTTGAAATCATTGAAATTTTGTATCTTCTAATGGTTTTTTTATATAAGTGCATTCAGAAACTTTAATTGTTAGTTCTACTTTTGAAAAGAAATGTGTGCATATTTTTAAAAATTGAAAACGCTATTTATTAAAAATTTCAATAGTGAAGCGGAAACACTTTTTATAAAAAGAAAAAGTAATTTTTCCTAAAATTCCTGAAACTTTCCTGATTTTTATTTTCAAGTTCCACATCTGAAAGTTCTGTGATTTACATTATAGAAAAAGAGAATTAAATATACAATTTTTTTTATCATTTACGTTCAAAATTTGACACTGAACTGAATCACACACCAAATTTTATCTATTTAAATCGATGTATTTTATATCAAATTTGTACGAAATCATGGATTAACAAAAGTCAACCCCTGAAATGATTTGGATCAAAATTTGAAATTGACTTTCAATTTAATTGTTACAATTGTCTACCGAATTTTAATTATTTTTGTTAATATATTTACTGTGTTCATTTATACTCAGATGACTAAACAAACAGCCTTTTTGTAAATGAATTTAATTTAAAAAGTGGTAGAAATTTACAAATTTCAAGTAAAAGGCAGATATTAAATTTCACTTGTACTGCTCCTGAAGTTTCGTCATTATTTTCAGACACCCAGACATATTTCCATATATATGCTTTTAAATTCAAGTATATCCGATACTTCAATCGTCGAAATCTTGAATTCTAATTATTCAAGATTGTAATATTTTTTCCTTATTCCAGGTACAAGAAATTAAAAAGAAACAAACATCCTAGTTATTGATAACTATACTTTTTAACCATTGCTAGAAAAAGAGTAAAGTCAATGAACTTCAATAAATGAATTGATTCAATTCCAGAAATATCTCAATTTCCAAGAATATTACAATGAGAAACAAAATAATTGGAATTCAGGAATAATTAATTATTAGAGGAAAATCATTGCTCTCAAAGAGTGATTAAAATTACAGAAACTTATTCTCGATAAATAAAATACGAATGCATTCTTTAATCATCCAATTCCCTAAAGGCTCATCTAAAATTAAAGCATAACTATTCAAAAATATCCATCAATAAAATTTTTCTTTAATTAAAAATTTTATATCTGAATCATATTTCAGTGAATTCCTTATCGTCCTTTCAAAATTACATTAAAATATAAAATATATATTTAACTTATTTCGGGAACAGTTTATGAATGCCAAGTTATTCGACAAGGAATAATTACATGTCAGAATTAATTATAGAAGTAATTATAAACTTAATCTTCAAGTTCTTTAAATTTTCCTACAATTATTTATAACGAGTATTATACATTTTTTAAATTAAATGTTACGTTTGTACAAAAGCAATTAATAATAAAATTGATTGAAAATCTCCTAACCGTGCGTTTTCTAATGATGTTTATTGCATTTTCTTTTAAATATTGGGACTAATCCAAGATAAATACTCTATTGCAATTATGTTATCTTTTTATTTTAATACATTTTTCATCTTAATTTGAAATAAGCGCACTACAAGTATGTAAAATTGTCAGGATGATGATGATGGCTTTTGTGAATTTATGAATTTTCACTAGATTATTCATTAAATTTTTCACTAGATTATCCATTCTTTTATTATTCATTAAATGTTCTCATGCATTATTTTCTTAAATTTTAATGAAAAAGACTTTTTATCTGTATGTTCAATGCTCTCAAATTTAAAATTCAATTTTCTCTTGAAAGTATATCTGGAAATGGAATTTTATGCACAAAATATTTATTTTTACGTATTACTAGCAATATTTTACTATTGTATAATGCTTTCATTCATAAGTAAATTTTTATTTGAATTGGATTGGTTTGGAATTTTGATTTTTATTGGCACAACTGTCATGGTTTGGGCTATACTGTAACAAACTGTATTTGGGGGGATGAAATAGGAATTCAGTTAAAAAAGTAAAAAGAAAAAAAATCAAAGAGACGAAGAATATTTAAATACAGGGATAAAAAAGCTAAAAGATGAGCGTGTGATGCTTTATAAAGCAAATGAGATAATGTAAAGTTGTTAAAATAATTTTTTATTTGAACACGAAATTTGTCATCATATAACTCCTCTCAACAAAAAAAAGATATCAATTTTTTGAAATTTCGATTTAAAAAAACCTTTATTTTTTATTGGCTTCAAACTAACATTATAGCAATGCTTTCCTAAAATGATTTCTAAAAAAATATATCGATTTATATTCGTGATAATCATAAAAAAAACTTCCCTGATTTATGAAACCTTAGTGGCTTACCAATCAAGTGAGTTGAAGGACAATTTCAAATATTCTTATTTGCATTTAAGTGTTCAAGATTATGAAAATATACTAATCGCTTGATTTCTCTCCATGGCAATTAATTGTTATCGGAGATTGCGTACAATGAATACATTGTATGCAATTGAATACATTGTAATAAAGTGATACGATTTCAATGGAAATATTTCAAAATTTCGGAATGGTAAAGCATAATTTTTTCTCCTCAAATTGATTAGCGTGTTGAAAATTATAAATGGATTTCAAACCATACAAATAAGATGAAAGTGTACAGAGTGAAGAATTTGTAAAAATGAGAAACGATGACTTCACAAGAAAGGAGAGAAAATTTGTTTTTATTAAGATTACAAATTTTCAATGCATTTATACATTGAGTCTTTGCTACATTGAGTCATGAATAAGTTTTGTAACGATAAATGTATTTAGTATAATTTGAGCATTAATTATAGACTGAGCAGTCTATGGCGACACGCCTGTATATTACGATATTTCTACTTGGTCTCGTTGAAATATCAATTTACTTAATGTATTTGTAATATGTACACTGCGATAATAATCTAACTGTATCTATTGAAAACAATGATTTATCCTCTTTATAATATTAAGAGGGCATATAATCTTTATTTTTCTCTTAGAAAATTACATACCATTATTGGGAAGGTGAGATACCAGATGAAAGTTTTTTGTTTCTTTCAAGAATTGCTTTTGTTGTTGCTTTGATCCTTTTGTAGCAGAAAACCAAGAAGGTAATAATTTCGAAATGCATAAGTATTTGTTGCAATTGTAAATTACAATTTACGAATTAGGGACAACAAGCCAATGGAATTCTAATTCTTTGCAACTCTTACTCCTTTTCTGTTTTACCTCAATGTTTTAACTCACAAACCCTGCCAGATATAAAGTTTGTATCTGATTTTTTCAGGGAAAGAAATAAACTTGAAAATATTAAAATAATGAAACTATGTAGCTGTATGATATGAAACTAAAAAACTGTATAAAGAGCAATATAAATATAAAAAGAATATTGTTTCTTTGTGATGATTCATCGGTGGTATAGTAACTGATGTGCAAAGAGGATACAAGTGCTCGTACACCAGGTATTGGACAAAATATTAGTATATGATTCTTTTTAATTAAATATCAAGACAGAATAAAGAATTATATTTTTGCACATACATCTGTTCACTTCTTACATAATTGGTTCCTTTCTTATCTCAACTTTTTAATTGAACCTCAGTTTATTTTTATAATAATATTCTATATATTATGCCAATTTTGCAAAAATCTTATTGGGAAACACAGATGAGACATTTTTTAAAAATAATTAAAAGATAAATAAAGAGTAATTGTTTGTGAGAGAAACAATAATCGCATCATCAATCACAATTATGTCCATCTTGGCAAGAAAGAAAATAAATCTTTATTATTTGGGGCCATATTTTCTCAACAGTAATTGTCACTTACGGTTCAGATCTATTTTGATGCGTTCCACCAGAGGCCTTGTGAGATTTGTGTTGGATGCTTGACAAGTAAGCTCCACCAGAAGATCTGTCCGCCGAAGCTCCAGGATGACGAGTTCGTTCCTGACGTAATTTTGGGAAGCTCGATAAAACGTGTCATCTAACAGCGATCTGTCACGCCACCACGTTACCGAAGGTGATGGATCGCCTGCAGAGAATAAAGAAATTGCATCAAAGTAACGCCTCAATTATGAGATCAGTAAAAAGATTTGCTGACACGGACATAAACATGTAATAAACAGGAGGAAAAGAACAGAGAGGGTAATTTATTAGACAAAGAGGTGGGCATGACATGCGCTTTGACTATCGGCTTTGCAATTAAGAAGACAAACACGGCATGCAAAACATGTTTAGCATTCAATTGTGATATATAAAGAGAAAGTCTGATGCTGGTAGACAATTGAAGAATCAATATGAAATATTTTTGACGACAAGACAATGAAGCCATTTTTATTCTAGTATTGACTGACTGCCGATTTCCGATGAACTTAAACTTAATTTATTTTTGTTGTGGTTCTTATTTATGACACTTCTAATGGACAAATCCCCGCTGTACAGCAGCATATTTAAGCCGAAAGGAGCGGCTCTCTTTTTCTTTTTTTTTTTGAAGTAGCGCCAACGAGGGCCAAGAATAAGATTTAATTACACACTCACCACACATTTGCTTGCACAGCCCCTTTTTCCAGGGGGGACAGTCGTACGCCTCACAGATAGCACACAGAAGAATAACCATTCCCGAGCCGGGACTCGATTCCCGGACTCCCAGAACACGAGGAAGACGCGCTACCTCTGTGCCAGAAAGCCAGCAGTATATTTTTATAATATACATTATGTTTATTGAATCTGAAATTCTACATTTAATAAATCTTATATAATTTTCTTTCAATATATCTTCCCTTTTTTGAAGTAGTTTGAACTTAAAAAAAATTCGCTAATTTTTAATTGTCTATAATTAATTAAACTAAATTATCTGAAATATTTAGCATAAACAGTTATATTAAGCCTTTAAAAACATGAAATATTTAAGTATATCCTGAATGTATAATTAAAAAATTCAAAGGATGTGATTTATAAACAAATATTAATATACGAAGTTACACACAACAATTTACGTTTTTATGTCTTTACACAATATTAAAAACATGTAAAAGATTATTTTAATGAAACAAGATTTTTGAATAAAGAATTCTTAATACATGCGAATTTTAAATTAACATTTGAAATGAAATCTAAATAATTTACAGTGGAATTTTAACTCTTTTTTATAAAACCATATATCGAATAAATAAAACTAGTTGAAGCAAAAATATAATTCATCAAGTTTTAATTAAATAAAGACAAATTCATATATTATTAATCGTTCCAAATGTTTATAATTGACTAATCCCATATAAATTTCAATATTACTTTAAAATGTTTATTAAAATATATATGTTAATTTAGAGAGTTAGTTAATATATAATTAGTAATATGATATTTAATATTAGTTTGTAAGTATTAATATCCATGTAAAATCGTACTTGAAGAAAAATGTATAGCCAAAACGAAGCAAAATATTTATCTAAGGACAAATTAATTCATAATTTAAAAAAAATTAGAAATGAACTAATATTTTTCTAAATATTTATCAAAGCATGGAAGTTTTTAAATAATGGATTATTTTAGCTGCATTCTTCATTATACATTAATGAAATTCAATTCTATGCGATTCATATCTGTGTATATTAATGAATTCTCGATTTGCTTCAATTGGCTTAGCTGAATACTAATTCTAATTAATTTCCATTGTAATATCCATTATCAATCTCTTTAAACACATTTGGAAAAATCCCAATAGAGAACATCAGCCAAGCGTTAAAGAGGAGAAGCATTTCTACTGTTTCGAATCTAGCGGTTAATAAATAAATCCTTTTAGCAGAGATTAAAGAACGCTGAATTGAATCAGAAAGTTAGTGCGGAATTTCAATTATTCCCGACACGCTAACATCGATTACCTCATCAAGGCTAATGATTAGGTAATCTGAATGGCAGAGATAACCTCTTACCTCCTTCTGCTTCACAAAGCAATGAGAGATAAGCTCCTTCATCGTAAGGTCCGGCTAAGCCCTTTAACCTTTGTCCTCGATCGTCCATTATCACAACAGATAGGGGAGGGACTGCAAGAGAGAGCGAACATGTAAATGGATTAACTAACCCTTTGCTTAGAGCCTTTTAATAATAAAAAAAAGAACATGATATATCTTTTGGAGAGGTAAACCCCTTTCATGTAGTTCCATCGATTTTAGATATATTGTATAAATTAACACCTTTATGTGAATATAATATCATAAGCGCTTTTTAAATTCAAATTATACTGATAAAGTTTTTTTTCTGAAGTTTTATTAAATTATTGGAAAGAGACACAGCCTTTGAGTGAATGAAAATAATGTTTTTATTTAATAATTAAAAATATTTCAATATTTTTATAATGAATAGATATCTTTCCCTAAATGGCGTTTTGCGAAAATATGGATTGTCCATGAACAGATAAATGGTTCAGAAATTACATTTAATATTAATAGTTGACAATTTTGAAATAATTTTTACTACTCGCAAGGGATATCGTATCGCATTCTAATATTTGTGAATAGAAGTCTATTTTATAAATAAACCTTTGTCAACTGACAATTCGAGTCAGATGACGAGAAAGACATCTGAGCCATAATTCCCTTTCCAAACATCTTCACCATATTAGTGACATAGTATCTGTTCCACGATGTCAAATTTACCAGGTTTCTGGTCCGCATGCACACTGAATCTTAAATAATTTCTGAAATTAGGTGAGGCTATCTCTCGGATCGACAGAGAAAAAAAATTAGATTTTTTTTTGTTCTAGTATGAGTGAATATTACATTAAAAAATGAGTATTTTTACTGCATAGGATGTTCCAATAATGCATGTGGTGGTTGATTTATTATTTAATCGTCTTATAGGATTTCCACTGTAGCTTGTTATTTCTTGAGGAGTATTTCATTAGATAAAAGGTTTTTAAAAATTGGAGAGGAAGAGTAAAATAGTCAAATACGATTTATGTATTTATTATTGAAATTTTGAAGAAACTTTAACATTGAAGAAACTTTATTATTCGAATGTTAATAATTTGACCAAGAGAAAGCAAGCCAAAGAAAATATGTTTTTTTAAAAAAAAAACATGATGACCGGATTTTATTATCAAATTAATTTATGCATGAATGTATATTGGGTTAGTAACTTTAGAATATAAACTATCTGCTAGCCAATAGCTTTAAAATAATAAATAACATCAGAAAATGCCAGTTAGCATCCAAAATATTTTTGAATGTATCATATCTTTTGAAAATCCGATAATGAGATCATTCAAATGAAATGCCTCATTTAAAGAATACAGAAAAATCAAATTACTCTAGATAACCTATGTATTCTATTATATTTTAATAACAAAGGTAACATTTGACGTTGTCGTCATCTTTTCTTAAAATTGCCTTTTTGTATGAATTTGAGTTGATGAACATACTAAGACAAAGCATTTACATCTTATCATAATTTAATAGTTGAAAATGTTATTTTTTGATTTACTTTAATGTATATCAAATATATATTTTACTTATGCAGCGTAAGGCACAAATATTTATATAATAAAATTTCTATTTATTCACAATCTATGAGCGGATAGTCTTTTATTTTATTATTTTTTTAATTTTAATGATTATATTATTACAAAAAATACTATATTAATTTGTATTGCAAGTACTTACACATTGATATGTTGTTTTCTTGAAAATTGTATAGTACGAGCTCGTATTATGTAATAATATATGGAGATTTATATAATCGAAAAATATTGTATAATATTAAACATAATTGCTTTTTAATTATATTATGTTGAACTTCTTGAATATTTATTGACATCAGGAATACGAATGAATTATCAACAGAATAATTGATAAACAGTTAGTGAACAACAAATATTTCTTTTCATGAAAATATTAAATTATATATAGGTATGAAAATGTGTTTACCAATGATTTACAATATTTCATTTGAGTATCGAAATATCATATCGAATATTAAGGAAAATTTTAACAAAATATCTACTAGCAAAAAATGATTTTTAAAAAGTGTTATGCTTACTCTGTATGTTGAGCTTGACAATTCTAGTCACAGTTCTAGATCTTCTAAACTCTATGTTACACCGATAAATACCTTCATCTTCTGCCGCGACAGAATCTAATCTAATTGTCGGCGGCAATTTTGTCACATCAAAATAAGATCTGTCTGCGTATTCCGGCACTGTGAAGTGCTTCGGATTGTCCCTGGTGCCTTTCCGGAAATCCACCGTATAAAAGGGCACCCTCTCCTGCTCCCGGTACCACAGCATCAGGGATACGACCTCCGGATCCTCGGGGAGGGTGAAGTTGCAAGGCAGATGAGCATCGCCGCCCGCCACCGCTTTGTACTCGGGGATCGGCAGAGATACTGAAATTAGATAAGAAGGAGAAGTTTTTAGATAAGTTGCATGCGATCATCTCATTTCTGTGAGAGATCAAATTAAAGGAGTAAAATCTAAATTAGTTTTGCCCAAACTTTAGTAGATTAAGCGACTGCCTACATCCACTTGAATCTGAAGACGGATTTCGAGCGTCTGAAAGTTAATTTGATGTAAGGTTGTAAGTCGTGTTTTAAAGTATCGAGCGCATGTTTTTGAATTCACTTGACCTAAATAAGATAATGTCAGAGTAAATTAAATTACTGATTTTAGGAAGAATCACAAAGTTAATGTGCAACCGTTTTCTTAGATATTTTCTCAATAGAAACGGTTTACTTTATTTTATCTTGCAATAAGTTAATAAAATATTTTTTAAACCGAAAATTTCATCAAGCACTTAATTAACTTTTAATAAAACTAAATATTTAATTGAAATTAAATTTTGAAATTATTAGCTATTTTATATTTAAGATGCTTAAATATTCACAACTCCGTAAATCCAAATCATCAGAGAAATAGAAATTCTATTGTAAAATTTCATCTTTACATACACACACAAAAAAAAACCATAAATGAGTAGAAAAAATAAATCAGAAAACCAAGCCTACATCAGTAAGAACATATTAATCCAAATAAAGAACTTTGGATAATTCTTCAAAAAATTAAATTTTTGATATTTAAAGCTAATGATATATTTTACAAAAATTTATATAGTTATAGTTTCATTGTATAGTTTTAATATTTCTGTCAAAAAACAACAGGAATATTTAAATGATATATATACATAAAGGCCGACTTAATGATGATATCGAAATTTGTTGTACTAAAATTTCATTCATCTTTAAAGAAAACATCATAATAATTGGATATGTTAAAACAATAATAAGAATAATATGAACCGATTTAAGTAAAGATCATTTCATATATTTCATTCTTACTAAGAGAAACGTCATAATAGTTTTATTCATTTTAAACTATAGAACACGCATCGTTTCGAATTACTATAAGAAATAATTTTATTAATGCCCATGTTGACAATTTTGTAACATTGATAAAGTTTTATCAAAATAAATTAATTATTTAAAACCTTTTCGTAGCGAAATTCAAAATAAGTATAAATTTCCATTTATGCCTTGAAGATTATTGTATATTTAACTGAAATAGCTTTATACTAATACACCACAGGGAAAAAAGTTTTAATAAGTATGAAATGGATTAATTTCTAAAAGCAACATAGTCTGATGATAGGATATGTAAATTAATGGTTTAAAATGTCAAATGTGTGATAAATATTATGTTGTCTTATACAAAAATCAAAAGATTGGGGAAGAAATCAAAAACCTTTGAGCAGAGCTGTTATTTCGTTTAGACGTGAAAAATCTAAGAAAACTACATTTTAAATGCCACAGGAAAAAAAAATCAAAAAATTTAGAGAATAACTTTATACTTAAGAGGTAATTAAGTCATTAGGGTTTGGGTTTAAAAAAAATATAGAAAATGAGGTTAAAATTTCACAAAGACCCTAATTATTTTGTAAAGAATGTCAATAAAGGTAAAAAGAGCACGTAGAAATCATTATGCCTTATATATTGATAATCAGCTCAGATCAATACACCCTTATTAATCTAACAGACGTGAAAGACTCAATCGATGGTCATTAAGCTTATTCCTTTGTTAAAAGGGTGATCTTTTTTTCCATGAATTTTCACAAGAAATTTTAAAAGGTCATATACATGCTACCTGAAGAAGCAATTTTGCGAATTATTCCCTTAGAATTAAAAAAAATTATGCATTTGTTTTAAAATAAGAATACATCAAATACCTTTTGATTAAATATATTAAAACGGATTATTAATTTTTAAAAATTAGAGGATGCATAATTTTTTTAAACCTGAGAATATTACAGGCGGCTTAACTTGCAAGTTTTTTTTGTATCTTTTTTTATTGCCCAATATAAATATATTTGGGACAAAATTGTATATGATTTTGCTCTCTTAATTAAATGCTGATTTTTTAGGAATATTTTAACATGCAATTAGTGAATTTTATAAGGTTTTTATGTTTATCAGAACTATAATTGATTTTTAATTATCTAAATAAAAACGCGCAATATAAATTGTATATTCCGTTTTGTTTTAATATTTGAAGGATATCTTTACTATCGATTATATTTAATTTCTTAAAAAATTAAAACATCTGGTACATTTCAAAAATATTTAAATATAATTAAGATAAAATTTTGGAAAAGGTGCATTAAAGCGTTCTTTTTCCCTTTAGACCATTGAAATATTTATTAAACAATATATATTATAAAATTATTTTAATTGAATATTATCATATATTTTGGGGATGAAATTATACAAAAACAATTTCATGTTTTCGTTCATTCTTTCTTTATTTCTAAGTCCTCGATGCTCTTCAGTTTACTTCTCAATACCTGCAAAATTAGCTCCATTCTATTTAATACATCTCTCTTAAGGTATTTTTATTTTTGTCAAAAATTTATAATATTTAGTGGAAATAATATTGCATTAGGGTAGCATTACATAGTTAGCGTAGAGTGGATATTTTCATAGTGGCATTTCTATTAAGGCCTAATTGCATTTCTAAATTTATAATTTTAATTGCATGTAATTTGATTTATAAATTATACATTTAACCAAAGAAATTCAAAATAAATATATGCTATTTAACGTTGTTTAATTGATAAACCAATTTTATAGAGAGTACCACACATTTTATTTAATTTGGAACAGTTTTCAAAGTACATAAATTAGAAAACCACACAAGTAATTAAATATCTTTTCCATCATCACATTTAACGACAATCCATAAATTTTAAAAAGAATTATAACAAAAAATTTTATTATATGCCAAAGAAAAGGTTTTTATGTCAGAACAGGATGTTGTTTTTGGAATGAGGTTTTTAGTCAACAAAAATCCGTAGGCGAAAAATAAAAAAAATTATTATCTACATGAGCAACTTAAAAAATCGGCTTTTGATAACGGATTGTCATTACATTTGCAAAAGCTATGATTTAAAAAATTAAGTTAATGACTATCCCAAATAAAACCTAGAAAAATGTCATTTTGAGCACATGATTACATGAAATGAAATATATAGGAAATGGGATATTTTTTTGAACAATAAATGCGAGACAAAGTTTTCTGGATCGTTTTCAATACTAAAGGGACCCATTCAATGAAACGATTACAATGAATAAAAATATAATTTAACTTGAAAGAGTGCATTGTGTTTGGCCGTTCAAGAAAGTATGTTCTGACATAAAATATTGAAATATGCATAGCAGATTTCATTTAAATCTTTATTTTTTTAATTATTCCTTTTGGTCTCTGTGTGTATTTTAAGATTGTTACTTAAATTAGAACTGAGAGTCCCTTGATATCTCAGCCCTTGTACCATTTGCATAAGCAGACTTCAATGAAATAATTTATCACAACAACGTCATCGTATCCAAATACTTTAATAACAGGGTTTAGCTTGTTTAATTAAGTGTGGATTACGAAATGCATTTCATAATTAGTCAAGCGTATGAATTGCAAATAATAAATTGCTACGAGTGTCACGTTTTCGTGCATATGGCCTATCGCGTGCATTTCCACAGCGTCGTGGCTTCTGAAATTAACAATAATTCTCTTACAGACCATATTTCATAGACTCTAGAAAGCTCCATTTATTCCGAGCATCATATGTTTCCAATACGTGCTTTTAGAATGTTAATTTTGGGATCTAGAAATTCATCATGCTGGCCGTCGCCACTCATCATATTTTAGAAAGTTATGCATTTTGTCCCGGAATTAATAGAGTTACTTTTTCTTCTTTCTAAACGAGTTGAGTTTGACTTGATTGTGCCATCATTATAGGCAGCTATTCAGATCGCATTTTTTATAATTTAAAATATGCATCTACTAACATAGTTTTATAAAACATCAGCACAGATAAAGAAGAAGAATGAGAGGACAAAATCTAGTCCTAATTACAAAAGATTACTCGGGAATAACAGTTAAAATTAGTAGTAAATCTATTTTTGTCTAAGCGAAATGTTTTAAAATTATTCCATACATAATAGAGTAAATAAAATTAATTTTTAATGAATTAGAGTTGAGAGAAACCGAACAAAACTTTTTTAGAAATCCAATGAAAAAAAGTAGTCCAGGATAATTTATGTTCAAGAAGAATTCACAAGTTGCTTTGGAGTGTTACCATATTATTTCTTGATAATCACGAATTAAAGGGTATGAGAACGAATATCATGTCCAATGTAATTTAGCAAAACGTATATGTATACATTTGCAAACCTATTCTTGAAAACAAAAAGAGTACTGGACTTTTTTCAATTTGCAAAGATCTTTTAAAATTCATACTGAAATTCTCGAATGCGATCTAATTGAAAAGTTAATCGACGAATTCACAACTTAAAAATGAAGGTCTATGTATATTACTTTTGTTTAATAAGTGATTTATCCAATACAAAAAACAATTGCATCTTCAAATCCAAAAACGAAATGCCATTAGAACTTTTATTTTTACATAACTTGTTCAGATTTCAGTACCAATGGTGTGATCGATATATCTACTTGTAAATACACAAATTTAGGTTTATTTTAGTCATATTAACGTCCCCATCATAAAATTGTGCAAAGGCCCGTTATTAGACAAAGCTTATGATTTTGAATATGTGGTAAATGTTGATAAATCTTCCGAAATGGGGTAGGAGAGACTCACCACACATTTATCAGCTTCATGCCCGTTGAATCGATTCAATATTCTGCTTCTCTATAGTGTAGAAGCAGAAATACTAAGACCAGGCTGGCTTTATTTAAAAAAAAAACATTTAACAATGATTCTCAATATTATATTTAACAACTGATCATCCAAACTACTTGAATTTTCTTTATGAGTTTATAGAAAGAGAATTGCAGCTTTACATTTTTCAAAATTATTTTTGAATTATTAGAGATTTTTTTTAAAAAAATTCTTTTGTTTCAATATTTCGCCAAAATTCAGAAAAAATGATGCATGATGAAATAGAGAGCCTATATTAGGAGATTCCCTAGTTATATTTCCCCTCCCACTCTCCTTGCATATCGTGATATAAATAAATAACCTAAAGAAATAAGGCCTAAAAAATTAGGAAAAATTTGTTTGAATGCCATTGTACATAACTTTGTTTTTTAATAATATTTGCAATAATATCATGACTTAGGTATAAAAACCATTTATTGTTGTTATTTTAAATGTGATTTACTATTACGTTCTTTTTGCTAGACTGGTGTGCGATTGATCTGGATATGTATATAGAAAAATTACTTTTCTAAACTTAACATGGTAAACTTTAGTATGCTATTAAATTTTCACATAATCTTACCATTTCAACAACTTTATTAGCAGTATTTTCAAACGAGAACCTTTCTCTACTCTATCAACTTTAACTCTAAAGCATAACGGCAGTTCATACCAAAATAATTACAGGAGGGGAGGGTAATAAATGCAAACATCTCTATCTGTTAAGATAAGTATTCCATTTACACATTTTAATCGATTTTATAACGTTTCTAGGGAAATATCTATTAAATAAATTATCTTCAAACGTCAGTCACTCTTCTTGTTTTCATTTTGATCATTTTCTTTTCCTAAAAACGAAAATAAAATGCAGTTAATAAATTCAAATTTAATTCCCCATCTAAGTACAATTCATTCCCTAAATTTACATAATATTTTTGTCTAAAGTTCATTAAAAGCAGTTTAAATGTCATTGCCGAATGATATCTAAAAAAGTCGGCAATGAGCTAATTTACATGACGTTAAAATCATTCTTTGAATATTTCAACCCCAAGAGAAATTAAAACTTAGATATAATTTGGAAATATTTTATATTGTGATTTTGTTAACTTTTACAGCCTTTCTTTCATTTTTCACTCAATTATTGACATAACTCTAAAATATTTATAACTGAAAAATATTCCTTTAATATTTAATTGTAAACTCTTTTTTTAAATCACGAAATTCCACTTCGAATTGGAATACTGGGAAGATACTTTGTTGCTAACAAGCAAAACATATTTTAGTCTTCTGAACATTTGATAAGAAAATAAATAACGATCTATGTTTTGAAGCTAGGGTCTAAAGATTTATCTCTCAAGAGGCTATACTGTTTCATTTAAAGTTCGGATGATGATGAACGTTTAGAAACAGCAGAGTAACGTTTCTCTCATTAGTCACTCGAGTGGTCCCATTCCAATTAGCCTTGATGAGCCTCAAGTTGGCTTCGATGACCTTAATCACTTTGCTTAACTGTTCTGTAAGGGTACATCTTAACTGTTCTTTAAGGGAAGAGGCAGTCAAAGTCAATTGTATTATTTTCAAAATATATTTAAACAGCCATCTAAAGCGTTTGTTTAATGTTACATCGTCAATCTGCATGGATAGAAAATTGCGATTTCTTTTTTCATACAATTTTTCATTGTATGATTTTCTTACGTAATATTCATTGAGAGTAAAATATTACTTTATCTTATGATGTGAACTATTTCATTTAATTACTTTCCTGCTTTATTTATTTTAATTTCAATGGTTTTCAGAAATATAAAAGAACAAATTTTGTTAATAAATATATATTGAGAATTTTAAAGGTAAAAGAAATTGTCATAGAACCAGCAGTGAATGGCATCAATACCTTATTATAATTCTTCCTCTGTGCTTTGAGGTCAAAATATTATTTTATCTTTTTACGTGAAATAATTCGTTTAATTACTTATTTAATTATTTTCCTTTGCATAACTTTAATAAATAAAAATACATTTTATTTGAAAATATACATTGAATCCTACAGTGAATAATATCAATATCTTCTCTTTGCTTTGAGAATAAAATATTATTTTATCTTATGACGTGAAATATGTTGTTTAATTTCTTACTTACTTAGTTATTTTTATTTATTTTGTAAGGATTTCTTAGAAATATAAAAAAAATAATAAACTTTATTAAAAACTTTGCACTGAGAATTTTAAGGTCAAAAAGATTTGTCCTAGAATCCTACAGTGAATGGTTATTCTTCCTTTAACTTTGAAAAGTTGCAATGACATCTTTAAGGTATACAGTATTCATAAAAATCGCTGACAGAAATACTATCCATGCATTATTACCTTGATTTAAGAAAACTTAAAGATTTACTGGTGATTATAAAATTACCTTATAATTAAGCTTACATAATTTTCAAATTTAATTACTGCATTGCTTAAAGAATTCAGTTAAAAACGCTCATTTAAATAAAAATATATTAAAAAAGTAAAATCTTAAGTGAACCAAAAGATTTCCCTTTACCTGCAGAAGTTCCATGCAGGAATTCACAGAAACCTTAAAAACATACTAACTTAAGGGGACTCGGTACCAAAAAAGTTTTTTTCCACAATTTTTAATAAAATTATTAATTTTTGTGATAGATAGATGTCAATTGTGTATAAAAAGAAATTTCTAAAATATTTTTCAAATTCAAAAGTTACAAATTTAAATATTTTAATTTTTTAAAAAAAATTGAGCATTTTTTTAAAATGCTTCTTCTTTTGCAATTTTCAAAATATTCTCTCCAAATTTTTTTGAGGGGGACATCGCAATGCATGTAACAAAAATAGGGATCCGTTTTTTGATATCTATATTAGTTTATGAGAAAAAAAATGTTTTACAAAATTTTGTGAAATTTTTTGGAAAATATCAGATTTTTTCACTTTGAACATTTTTAGAAAAAAATCTAATCAAAATTTTAACAAATCGATCCCTAATTCTATTAAGCATACATTCAAGAGTAAACAGAAAAAAATTCATGCAATTACAATAAAATGTGATTGACTTTTAGCATTTTGTAGCAGACAAAATTTTGAAAAAAGGCAAACTGAGAAAAACAGCTTTAAAGTTTTCAACACAATAAAATAATAATAAAAAAAGCTCACATGAAGTTAGATTTTTTTCAGAACAATTATATGACATTTGTAAGTGTTAGGATACCAATTTTATTAATATACATTATTATCATATTTATTAATGAACATTACCATATACAGGAATTATAAAAAAAATTAAGGAAAAAATTATAAAATTATCACTTTTTTTAATTCAATAAATTTTTTAGTAAAAATATTTATAAAATGATCTACAATTCTGTTTATCATATAAGCAATACTATACAGTAACAATTCAAGTCCATTTAATTAAAATTTAAATTAATTCAGCCATTTTGAAGTAGGTAAATTTTTTAGACAATGCTTGCCCTAAAAAAAACATATGTACAAAAATTTTCACTATGAAATAGTTTATATAAATACATAATATTTTTATTAATATATTATCATTCAAACATAATTCTATAAAACTTTTGTGTTAATCTGAGACATATAGATGAAATAATGAAAGCATAATTAACATAAGCAGTAACGACATATTTTAAAATGACCCAAAAAAATGTACAAAAAATTTATACAGCAAGGTAATATGGTGTATTATTATTCATAGCAAGGTAATGATATTTCCTTTTATTGCGATTCATTTTCGAAACCAATTAAAAAGTAGGTAAGCAATAAATAAATTAAGTTGTCTTGAAAAAGACAGTTTTGCTTACAAAGTGATAATAATATAACCAAAGGTAAATTCAATAAAACAAATCTCAACGAAAGCGGTAAAATTATAAATAAACAAGGATTTACTGTTACTGTTTCAAACTTTGCCTGTTTTTATTTCATGGGAAAAAAGAGGGGCTTGTCTTGGCTGCTCGCACATGAAATATGTCGGATGTGAACACAGGAATTGGGCATGCCAGCTGATATCGCGTTAGACAAAATAGTTCCATATCTCATTAAATACTTGTCGAATTGTTTTAAAATTTTCAGAATAACAAGTCAAAGGTTCAAGGATCATTATTCACTAAAAATCAGAAAATCGACATTTTTATCGATTTTCCGAAATTTTGAGGTACCGAGTCCCCTTAAAATATATTTGTAATAAAAAGAAAGAAATGGAAACAAATATAACACCTTCATACCTATTAATAGAAAATATATAATCAGCAATTATATTTGTAACGTATTCCTAAATATCTCTATTTGAAGTAATAAAGAGTGAATTCTTGAATTAAAGATAATAAGCTAAATATTTTGTAGAATATTATTAAAGAGTTAAGCAATAAAATAATATGTAATTTGAAAATTTAAATTTATTGTCTTAAAACTTGCATAAAATGTTGTTTTGACAACTAAAAATTACTAAGAAAAATTAAGTAATAGATACATATAAATACTAATTAATATTATTCATGCATAACATGTCATGTAATAGTAACAGATATCATTTTACGTAGAAAGGGTCTCCAAAAAAGCTTTTTTATAAAAATAAAGTAAATAATTTATAACTTCTAGCTTAGTTTCATAGTTAATTTTTAAAAGTGGCCTTACAAATTACCGGAAATATTTCAGTTGTTGATAGCGATTCGAATATCCAGATATTCTGATAAAATCTATCGAGAATATTCTAACCGGTTCGAAGTATATCCGTTTACCTTTTGGGCATCCTCTTACAAAGCAATTAGTTTGATTGTAGTCGACATGGACTATAAACTTTACGTTTCAGATATCTGCGCCAAAATAAATATATCGTAATGAGATCCCATGAGTGGGATGGATATGGTATTTCGGCATCTTAACCATCCATTTACTAGCATTCCATTAATATAGAAGTCCTCCAAGAGATATAAGTGTGGGGATGTCACATTCTGCTGGAAGTATCATTCTTCATTCTAGAGCATTTCTTGACTGATGGTAAAAACCTGTATTGTTACAAATTTAAGTAAACACCATGATTCACGTTATTCTCAACAGATAGAAGTTCGATTAATCAAGGTGCTAAATAACCACTCTTCTCAGTTAAAATGTGATCAGTTTATGTCACGTTCTGCTGTCAAATAGGGATTATCCGCTACCAAATAGCTATAATCATGAAAAATGATTGAGTCATTATTTAGGGAAAAGTATCATTACGATACTAAAAATCGTAGTTTTAAGAATTTCCTCTTATATATTTATTAATTTATTTTACGGATATATGAAATTTTTGTAACATACATAAACGGAAATTTTTTGGAACTTAAAAAATATCAAATTGGACACATAATTTTTTAGCAAGAATTTTAAACTATTTTTAAACAATAATATGGAAAGTTTTTGAACAATCCATTTGCTCTAATAAAACTTTTTATTATTTTGTTTTTAACTTTAAATTTAAAATCATTTCACGATACATTATTGACATTGGTAATTTTTAAGTAAATATGAAACATTTATTTAATTCAGGTTTCTTTACTACCTCATTGGCATACAAATTTATTTAAATTTCTAATTAGATGACACATCCTATTTTAGTCATTTATTGTTAATTTGATTTTTTTAAATATTATATGGGTCATTTGGGATATTAAAGCGTTTCGAATAGATTTTTAACTTAATATTTAATTAGTTGCAGTTATGAGACTAAAAATTCAGTAATTCGATGCGCGTGTCAGACATGTCATTGTATGCGAAGGGGTTATTGGAAACAATTAACACATTCATGCATAGTTAAATTACTAACAAATGATTTGAATTTCCACAAAAATTTATTCAAACATATATAATAATGAGAAAATCGGATCTTAAGGCATTTATCTACATTGTCGTTGTTGTTTTTGAAATGTTTGACATGTTCGACAACAACAAAAATATCTTATAAAAGGAAACTCTTATAATACCAACAAAAATTCATTTTTATTGGCAATTTTAAATAAACAAATTTGAGTGAATTGAAAAGAAAAAGAAATTAGCTAGCAAGCTCTCCCTGAAACTTTCTCGTATACGAAATATTAATCTAACTGGAGTTTAACATTTTTACTGAGCCTATTATGTGATCCTTGGTGAATGTTTAGATGTTTAATCCCTGGAATACGACCTAAGTATTCAAGAATCAAATTTAGACTTCAATCCCGTTCTTCTCAACAGATTAAAGGAAAAATTTGACGTAAAACTACCCTTAAAATAGCAAAATCGATGCCAAATTTGATATATTTCATTGCATTTTTGAGTGCAAGTTTACATGTTATTTAGAGAACAAATCGACAAATCTTCAGCCACCTTATGATTTATGCTTAATATTTGATAGGCATCGGTGCTGAAGATGTTAAATCTTTGCACCAAAATTTATCTAGCTAGCTCTCTTCGTTTAATAGTTATCGTTCTAACTCATATTTTAACAGTCTAACTGACAGATGTCGAAAAATATTTAGCTAAAAATGTGATAGAAACATAAAATTTTTTAAAGCTTTTATACCAAATTTCAACCATCTAGTTCAATGCATTTTTCAGCTATCTCAGCTATCTGTCTCTGCCAGATGGACAGACAGGCGGATATTTTCTAAAAATGCATCTTTCAAACTTAGGGAGGTATAAAACAATAAGATTTCATAAAAGTCTCAAGTTTGAATTTTTTGTCGATTTTTATACTACTTTATCTATACATGGTGCATTTACAATTCAAAAGAGTAGGGTATCACCAGGGCCTGATTAAGGCAGGGGTATACAGGGCAGTTGCCCCTGCCCTCCCACATAATTGGGGACCCCTAAATCGAATATAAATCTTATTTTACGTTTTTTTAATGAATCTTCTTCATTACTAAAGTAGTAAAGCAGAGGGGGGGGGGCAAAGAAGTTTTTGTCCCGGGCCTAAAATATGCTAAGTCGGGTCCTGGGTATTGCAGTGTCCTTAATTATCTATTAAGCAGATGGTGATTAAGTGGCGCCTTATCTTTCAGTTGTGCTTTGTTTTAAAACTATTTAGAACTGATTTTATACATAACTATTCTGACCGGTGATAACAAAATTTGAAGTAACTAATATAAAAAAAAAACATGTCAAGTTATTTATATGAACAATAAAATATAGTGCTGAACGTTAGACTCTGAAAAGCGTACCTACGAATATTTAAAGTATATTATTTACAATTAATCGAACATTTAAATTTTATCTCCATGTAATTTGCACAATATAACGTTCTCTGTATCTAAATGCATATGCAATGCATATAAAAAGTAGAAGGACTGCCGCTTCTGTAAGTTTTCTTTTATAATGTTTTCCTATAAATTTTATTCTTAAATAGGTTTTATTTAGCAATAACAACGTTTCCTTTATTTTCATTTAAAATGAAATAACTACCTTTATTTATAATTAGGAATACGAGAATTTAGGATTTAAACTGTAAAAAATTGGAAGGATACCTACTACATTTTTATTTTCTGGAACATGCGAGAGTTGAAGAGAAGGCATATGATTTTTTTAAATGAACTTTTTATAAGGAAAACTTTTTATAAGGAACTTTTTATTTTGTTTAAAATTTCACTAGCGCTTTAATTTCAAAATGCCAAGATTTAAACCATTAAATAATTTTAACAAAGGTCAAATTGTTGTACATAAAAATGGTGGTAAGGATATCAGAATAATCAGTGGGACACTGCACGTCAGCCCCAAAGTAACTTTTTAAAAATTACAAAAAATCGAAACAGAAAGGGAATAAGAAAGAAGATTGGTTGGTTTAAAATTTAAAGCCACTTGCTGAAAGAAAAATTGTTCATGTGCTAAAAAAAGATTAGTGAAAATGCTGCAAAAGATCGAAATCAAGTAGAATTTATTCTTGTGCCCAACCAAACATTATACAACTACATCCAAAGGTTCAAAAAAATCCCTTTAAAAAACGGAGGCATCATCCAAAATATTGACAAACACATAGAATGGACTTGTGTGATAATTTCAGATTTTAAAAAAAAACTTCAACTTAGATGGCCCAGACAGTTATCAATACTACTGGCATTTTGTAAAAAATGCAAGTCAATATTATTCTACTAGACAAATGGGAGAAGGAAGTTTGATGGTGTTGTTAGCAGTTGGTTATCGAAGAAATGGTCTTCCACAATCAAAAGCCATAGCAAATAGACTATAATGCTATGAATTTTGAGCTTCTTCATTATGGTTCCAAATAACGAGGGAACAGTGGATGTATCAAAAAGATGGAGCCTCAATCCAAATTGCTAATGAAGTTAAAAATTTGTTCTCTACAAATAATGTGTAGGCTTTACCATGGTCAATTATGAACCCCAATCAGATTATAATGGAAAATGCTTGTTCGACGAATTCTGCTTATTCGACGGCAATGCTTGTTCGTCAAATATACACTAGTGGGAAAAATTTGAATTGCTCTCTGAGCTTCGAATTGCATTCAGTACTTCATGGAATAGTTTTTGTCAAACAGAAATCCTATTTTTGCATGATTTACTTTCAAACAGGAACTTAAAAGTCATAAAAGTTATTGAAACATATTCTTAGTTAATATCGTTTATATTTTATCCTTTTTTTTCATAACTGCGTTTTTACTTTTTACAGGGTTTCAATTGAAAGAAACCATTTTTCGTTATCATTTATACTTAATTTTTGAATGTCATGGTAATGATACTAATATTTTTTTGTTTAATGATCTAAAAAAATTATTCTTATAAAAATAATTACAGCTAAAAAATCTTTAATTATTAATTTTTTTAATTCTAGTGCCTTCCTACTTTTTTACACAGTTTATAATCTATCCAATTTAGGATTTTATAAGCTTGTTATAACAATTTATGACCAATTGGGCAGTCATTGACTAGTGGAAATGTTGATTAAATGATTTATAAGATTGTTACTATGTAAATTTCAAACTGCATGCAGAGCGAGCAAAACATTTAAATGCATTTTAAAAAGCTTCCAACTTGAAATGTACACAATTGATTTGATACTGTAATATTTATTGAGAAAGAAATAATTAAGTTTTTGACCTAATCGATTACTCCACTGAACTAAAGTAACAAAATTTTCATTTAAAAGTTTCTGAGTATTTTATAATGCAAAATAAAATTTACATTCTTATTAAATATTCTTCTATTTTTAAATAAGAAGAATTTTACAAAAAGTTATCTTGAATACAATTTTAGAATTGAATAAATTGATAGAATTGATAAATAGATAGCATAATTGAATATAATTGAATAACAGTTTTATATATCTGATTATTAATCCTAAAAAGTTAATCACTTTCTATGGATATCAAAAAAAGGTTGTCCATATTTCATGTTTTTGTGAGCAAAAACATATTAAACAATAAAAATGATAAAAATAAGGTATTTATTTGGAATTGTAAATCTACAGTTACCCACAGTGAATGATGTGAAACCTAATTAAAAACAGCGAATTAATATATATATATATATATATATATATATATATATATATTGATTTAGAAATAAATAGTCAAATATAATTAATAAAATAATTCTTTATTTTTTAAATTTTAAACATTATTTAAAAAATTTTGAGAATAAAAAGTTCTAAATTTTCTTGTAAATTAAAGAAAATTTGTCCAAAAAATGTAAATCAGTTTTTACATTAAACTGAAGTGACTAGTTTCAAAAGAATCTTTTGCTACTATCTTCATTATTTTACCCCCAACAAAAATTATTACTGTCATTACAGAAAAATTAAAGGAAAATTTCTTAATAACAAAACTGAAACATTTACTTACTGAGCTTTGAAAAATGATCTAAGAGCTAAAATTAACAACATCATTTCAAACAATCTTGATAAGAGTAAACCACATTTAAAAATAACTTCTTCCTTGAAAGTACTGATATTTTATGAACAGTCAAACTGAATTATGTTAAACCCGTAGATAAAGATCTCTGACTAAATAAATACAATCTTTAAAAAAATGACTGAAAATTAGGCATCGTAAAATTCTGCTTAAGGCTTATAATGCTCTCCTTTACAGAAAGAACTGCACACATGCGACTAATGTTGGACAATTTTGAACTATATTGTCGACAAAGACTAGAAATGAGTTGCAGTTAGGGGGAGTAAATTACATAGTACCATAATTTTATGGGCAGTCAATTTGGGGATATTAAAGTCATTATTTGATTGAAAGGCTCACGGCCACTTAGTCGTTCCAAATGATGATACTGCCACCAAAAAGAATCTTTATTAGCACTTACTTTTGCTTTTGAAATTGTCAAAAAGAAGGTTATCTTAGAAATAATATCTAACTCCTTTCATAACTTTTCTTATTTCCTGAAGTTATGTAAAAAAATAAATAACCATGTTAAGTTTTTCGTGGTGGAGTTTCAAACTAAATTCTACGTATAAAATATTGCGAAAAATGATTAAATCTTCGATTTAATCCAAAAACCCAAGACGCTTCACTAATATCAAGATTTTTCAAATTTAGTTTAAGATTTAAATATACTTTTAAAAAACCAAACTTTGCTTAACAATTTTTTTGTAAAATCTTTTTTTTTTCAAAGAAAAATGCTATCTGCATATGAATTAAGCCTGTAAATAAAAACCATAAATTAATTTGTTATTCAAATTGATTAACAGAATAATTGCATTTTTATTACTGAATTCGAAGCGAATGTTTTCAAATTAGGATAATTCTAAAAAAAATGATAAACGAGAATAAAACGAAACGAAAAAACGAGATAAAATAAAAAACGAGACTCCTATATAGATAAACTTAGAAAGCTAGATTTAAATTTGGTGCAAATATTTAGCACCATTTTTGCGGTTCTCGAAACAATTTTTCATCTACACAAGAAATGCTTGTTTATACACATTTAGATAGCGGAGACATGCGAAAATTCATAAATCGAAATATTTCAAAATAGAGATGTTTCTCTGAATCATTTCTGCCTTGTTTAGAAAAATATTCACAAACTATGAGCCAGAACATAAATATGCAGAACAATCAATATCTTTATTCAAAAAATATTTTTTTTCTTGGAAATTTTATTCCAATTTGAATTGTAAATTGAAACACTTTAAAAAAAGTTTAATATATAAAGTTTATTGTTTGTATTTTTTTTTGTTGGTAATGAAAACGAATTTTAATGGCACATAAACTATTTTCGAAATTTATTATTTTGGGTCGTAACCGATTTAAATCAAAATAAATATTTTCTTAAGACTTTAAAAGCTAATAACCGAATTTTATTATTCTTTTGAATCACATTCTTAATAGCTTATATAATAAATCGCATTCTTAATTATATATATATATATATATATATATATATATTTATATATATATATATATATATATATATAAGACAACAACATTTAAAAATGAAAAGACATTTCAAACATTTACTATTCTTTTTAAAATGCTTGTAATTAAGATTATTTTCAAATATTAATACATATTGCCATACATCCATATTATAAATGGAAGATAGCTTAAATAAAGAAATATTAATTCTTATTTTGTTAAATTATTATCATGTCAGAATATGATGTTGTTTTTGGAATGAGGTTTTTGGCATCAACAAAAATTCCTAGGGAAAAGAAAAAAATTTTATTATTTGCCCGAACATCTCACAAAATTAGCAATTAATAACGAATTTTCATTGCATTAACATAAGCTCTGATTAAACCATTAAGTTAATGACTACAGCAAATAAAAACTAGAAAAATGTCATTTTATGCACGTGATTATATTAAATGAAATAAATAGGAAATGAGATATTTTTTAAACAATAAATGCGAGACAAAATATTCTTTTGAAAATGCTTGTAATTATGAATAATTTCAAGCATTATTACATATTGCCATACATCCTTGTCATAAATGGAAGCAGGTGATTATATGAAATGAAATATATAGGAAATGGGATATTTTTTTGAACAATAAATGTGAGACAAAGTTTTTCGATCGTTTGCAATACTAAAGTGACTCACTCAAGGAAACAATTAAAATGAATAGAAATAGAATTTAACTTGCACGAGCACGCGGTGTTGGGCCGTTCAAGAAGTAATGTTCTGACATGAGACATTGAAATATGCAAAGCAGATTTCATTTTAATCTTTATTTAAATTGTTGTTTTTAATAATAAAGCCTGTCATGGACAAGCTCTCCGTTACAACAGCAACATAAAAAAAATATTTATGTTGCTGTTGTTGTTACTTGTGGTACTTGCCATATTGGACAAGCCCCCCGCTGATTCAGCAGCAGATTTAAGCCAAAAGGATCGCCTCTTGTTTTGAAGTAGCGCCAACTAGGGCCAAGAGTAAAACTTAGCTACTCACTCATCGCAGTCGCTTGCACATTCACTCATCTTACAGATAGAACTCAGAAGAACAACCCTGCCCGAACAGGGAGTCGATACCGAAAGACCCAGATTATGGGTCAGACAAATTAGCCCTATCTCAGGACACCGGCATTTAAATTGTTAAATAATTTAACAGAAAATATATTAATTTAATTGAAAAATAGTTACGACAAACAAGTTCCTCTAAATAAACTCCACTACAATTTAAACTTATTTTCTCATTTAAATAATTAAATTAATTTGTTTATTATTTAACATGAAACCTTAATGTGCTTTTAAAGAGTTTTACACTTGTAATTTAAAGATACAGTTTCATTCGTTATAACACATATGAATATAAATTTCTAAATAAAATAAGCATTTTTACTACTATACCTCTTTGTTTCATGGATAAATATGGCATTCTTCCCATTTTAATAAAGGAGCCATTTATATTCTCATCTTAAACCTAAATCTTGCCGTGACTGAAATAAATGGTACATCTAAATCAAAACTTATGTGTCTATTTACAACTTCGAAGCAGTAATTATTGCTCAACTTACCCACTCAACCATCGCCTACTGTTATTCAATTACTCAGAAAACTCAGTTGCTGCCCGGTTTAGATGGTCACTTGATTCAAAGAATATAAATTTCGAGCAGTGGGCCGGAGAGAGGATAGCGTATTTGTGTCACATTTAGCACTAATGATAAATTATTAATTCACGATAAAGGATAGGGTGCTCACTTGGATCACACAGATGGTTAGCTATAAGCAGAAGGTATTCGTATACGAAGTGTACGCATTTATGTCAGACAAATAAACTGATTCATATATTTTTATAATATTACAGTAATAGCTTCTTTATAATTCTTTTGTGATTTTTTTTGTTTAGGGAATTATCAAATACGATTGATATATTAATTAATTGTTTATAAAGAATTAGGAAAGAATTTTTGTATACACCTTTTAAGCAAAGATTTACTATTTTTAAATGTATTGAATTATTATAATATTAGGGAACAATACATTTTTTGTTGATGTTTCTTATGGTATCATACACAAACCCACTGATAAGTTAGTGATTTTAAGTTCAGTTTTAGCACATCTAATTTCAGAAGAGCCGTCTAGGGCTAAGAATGCTAATTAATACATTTCCTTCACTCTCATTTACGGATCGTATTTTAGACCCGAAAGAGAGAACGAAATCTAATCTGATCTAGTACCCCCAATGGTACTGGATAAAAGATGGAGGACTTTGTGGCTAAGACAGATTTATAAGTGTACCACCCGCAATGTATACAAAAAGTCCTTGACCGGTGGGGTTCAAAATAACGACCCTGGGAAGCTTACCAACCAGGCTATCCCATCCTTAATTAGTTTAACTGTACTTCCTTCTATTTATTTTTTAAAGATGCTTGAAATAGCAAAATGTAATATATGCGATAATATTTTTTCATAATATTTATCTGAAGCAAATCATGTATAAAATAAATCACTTAAATACACCTTGTTATGATTACAATTTTCCTCTAAAATAAGATGTTATGAAAGTATAAAAGGATAACATAACATTCAATGAAGAACATTTCTATATAATAACTCTTGCTGTCGAATACTTTAGTTAAAGAATAGGTTACAACTTAACAGTTAATATTTGCAGACCTCCGATTATTGTGCAATCAAAAGTGATTACATTATAGGTAGAAAAAATTGCTCACTGATCCAATTGGAAGCACCTAGAAAAACTATAGCAATTCTGTCTTCAACGGTGGTTGAGTCATACAGGCTATTACAGGTCACTGTATAACCCTTCCCTAAGAAAGTACTTCCCATCATCGACGCTGTTTGATTGCCACTCCCTTCTGATAGTCACTCCCCACCCTCGATCATGTACCCTCAAGGATGGCGAGAACCACTCAACATATAGGAAGCTTCCTATCCTCAATTACTAGGTGCACCTCGAGGAACAAATAATATCATGGTTAATTTTTCAAAAAGATATTATTTTTCAAAGGGGATGTTAATTGAAAATTGACGATAATTCATTAAATGTTAGAGAATATTTCTTTAATTCAGAATCTCTTGTATATTGTCTTCATGATATCTAGGCTTGCAGCATATATTTTTACATATAACTAGCCTAGCTTTAAGCATATAGCTAGAAGTATGAAAAGCAATGAAAGAAGCGAAAGCAAAAATACTTGAATAGAAGCCTTCAAAATATTCCTCCAAACTTAAAGCCCCATTAAATTCTACTCCACTTCTAATTGGAACTCTTTAGGAGCAATAGTTTCATCAACGCAATTAGAAAATAGGAAACGTCCTTTTAGTTGAACCCTTTATCAATTAAAATACCTTTGGGGTCTCGTTAATGGTTGGGGCGCTCCTGATTCCCTAATCCCCAGACTCTTACGATCTCAGAGGGGAAATCATCTGTTCACTCTAAGTGAAAGGGTTTTGTCAAGGGAGGCTCCAAAGATGTCCTGGTCACTAAGAATTTTGTTAGTCGATTGCAAAGGTCCCATAAAAGTACCCTCAATGTATTAAAGTGACTGCTTCTTCTCGTTTGTTTACCTTGTAAATCAATAAAGTACCTGATGTGATTATTTTACAGGTAAAGAGCTTTCTTGTTGCAAATAAAATAATCGATTCCACGAAAACACGTTTTTTTTCTTTACTCTATTTAATCATTCAATAGACAATTCAAAACGCGAAAAAAAGTTTTTTAAAAAATGACGTAACATTGCATAAACAAATCCAGTAAAAAATTGGGAATGTTTGGATATTTTTTGCAATTATATCCAAAGAATTTTACGAAGCTTATAGAAATTCAAAATTTGTACCATCATCTTTTATAACACAGAGATTTGATAACATGTTTTCCACCAACATTTAGAACACACTGAAAAGTTGATATATAAACAAGAATCGTTTATGCTTTTCAAAAGTTGTAGATATTCAAAGCAGGATTAATTTTAACTAACCCGAACTTTTCACTTCTTAATTAAAAATTTTAATTCAGTAAACCAAGTGATGTGTCATGTCCTGCACAAAATTTTATTCAGATGGAAATTAATACGTAGATAAACTGAAACTATTCAGTTTTCATTTATTTAAAAATAATATTTTATATTTTATTTAATGAATAAAAAGCTGAATGAATATGTCTTCCTTAATTTATTTTTAATTATTTTATAATTTTCCAAAATAATTTTCGATCACTTTATGCCAAATCTATTCTGTGTTCAAGATTTGCTTATAACAAGAAGGAAAAATCTGACTAAATTAACTGTTGATTCTTTGATAATCAAAATATTCTAATGACCTGAACGAAAATATTAAAATATCTTTTTGGAGTTACTATTGCTTGCAAGAAGGTATTCAAGAGTAGCCATCCATGGGTAAATGGTAACTACAAATGTGACACTGCAGCCATTTTAAAGCAAACGATTGCGTTTGAATGAATAGTAGCACACAGCATTATGCAAATTGGGAAATGGGATTACCTCAGATAACTTTCCTTATAGAGAGGCCCATGTGGTCACCCTACTTAAGGTTACAATCAACAGTTGGAATGAAGATAACTCAATCCGAAACCAATAGTATGTCCACCAGAAAACCTAAAAATTGTTAGTTGTTAGTTAAAAATTGTAAGAGAAGCTAAAATACTCACTTTACCTACACCCCATATCATATATATATATATAACATTACTTTTCTGAAACCAAATATTTATAAATATTTAATTAATATGATTGAGTGGTCTTTTGTAGTTTTATTTTATTTGTTTATGTTTTGTGTTTGTTTGAATTATTTTGAAGTTTGAGTTTGATCTATTGTGATTTGATTGGTTTTAATTAATATCAGCATAAGTATCTAAAAATGCCCACTTTTTTTTCAGAAATACTATAAAAAAGTATTTTTATTAAAACGAAAATACTAAGATAATCATAAGATTAAGAATTTCTAATAAATCATAGGTAGACTTGACCAGTTTCTCTTCGATTAAGATTTCTTATGCATATTTTTTTAAACTTTTTTGGCAATAGATTCATATTTTTAACTACTTACAATACTTTTTTATTGGAAATATATCTGTAAAAAAAGCAATTTTGCATATGTTAATAAATATGATTTGTACGAAACTACAAACAATTTTATCTCTACAGGAAAAATAGTTATATAATAAAAGTTCAGAAAATATGCTTACTGCTATTTCTTATTTGCTTCACATATTTGCTATTTATGCGGAATAGTATCTAAAAAACGGTATATTATAGGTTAAATTCAGACTGTTTTATCTAAAGACCAAAAAGGAAAAAAATATTTTACAGTTGCATGAAAATACCTGTAATGAGCCTTGCTGAAATGTATATTTGATCTTCTAGGAAAAGTAAAATCAACTATATTTCCCTGAAATGCACATAACATTACGATTTCAAATCGGGAATTTTAGATTTAAGACAACGGAAAATTTCAGACTTTGATCACAATCCTATCTGATTCCAGAATTTTCATGCATAGATGTTTCTTGAACTGAATCTGTAGTCATTTATGTTTATCCGTAACCTAGATCCACTTTGTGATATTTCCGAAATGCTTACTTGAAAAGTCCAAAGTTTATAAAGTGAAGAAAACAAGGCTTTGTACCGCATAATATCCAAACATACGGAAAAGATATTTTGAAAGAATAAACAGAGAATGCATTTATAGGAAGAACGTTCAAATATGCATTGAACATCTAGATTAAGGACATCATTATTTCATGCAACATTTCTTTAAATTTCCTAGAGAAATACTCTGCTGTTTATTCCAAATAAATATCTCGACTCAATTTTGCAAGAGGTAGCTTACTAAAATTTAAAAATACCGAAATTATTTAATTTAGAAAATAGCTTTGAAAATAGAAATACTTGACTGAACCATATATTCTTATAAATAATGTAATCACATATAATACATTCTTTATTATAATTAATGGCAATTATAATAGGAAAAAATTATAAATATTAAAATAGGCCGGTAAAAAATAAAGAAAATTAAATACAATTATTAGTTCTTGTATTCAAAATTGAAATGCAATTACTAAATATTTTGAAAACTAAGACAAATAAATATGATCGGTATTTCGTTTCTTATTCTTTTTTAACTACAATAAACAATTCAGTCTTTCAGAGCAATTAAAATGTGAATTTTCTAAATTTAAATTAATTAAATGTTTAAAAATAAAATTACAACTAATATTCTTAGAAACTCCATTAAAAACTAAAAAGTTTGAAAGAGAAAACGCCTTTGATGTTACTTGAACTTATTGAAAAAGAACACATATATTGTATTAATAAGATTAGATCAATCATGAAAATAGAGGAATTGGCGTCAGATAATATTTTTAATAAACTTGCGTAAACAAGTACGACAAGTATATGAGTTCTAAAATAAATTTCAACAAATATCACTTTCACAATTCACAACTTTATCATTCATTACTCTATATGCAATTTTGCAAAATAATGAAGAAAACAGAAGAGTGAAAATACCAGTTACACTAAATTCGCTACAACGTGAAAACAAGCATCACAATAAAAATGCAGTAGAAGCAACCTCTAACGCAAAAGCAGACAATAACACTATTCACAAAATATGCTTTCACTTTAAGGTATCCGTCTACGTGCGGAGAAAATTTTTTGAACTAACCCTTTAATTATAAATTTTACTTGGTTTTCTAGGTCATTGGAATTCAGAACAAGGATTAATACCATTAAAAAAGTTTTATTTGATTTGCAACTTTGTCAAATGGGGGAATTTAGCTTAAAAAATAGAGAAAATTAGTGTAAAATGCAAAACATCCTAGCAGAAATTATAATCAATATTTCCACATTCTTTTTTTAGAAAACATTTGTACAACTTTAGTGAAGGCAATGAACTAGGATCTAAGAAATATTTGCATTTATAAATAAGTTATAGCAGTTCGAGTATTTCCCAACTCAAAATTTATCAAATTTCACACATATAAACAACATTAAATGACTCTAAACAGAAAACTGCTCATCTCAGAACTATAATCCTAGTTCATTGCCTTTAGGAGAGTATAAATAACATGCATAAAGCATTTCATGCAAAAATATTCATAATTTTTTCGGATATCATGTTTTGCGTATCAAAATTTTTTTTAAAAGAAGTTTCTTAAAAAATACATTTAAAGATTTTATTTATATTTTATGAAAAATATTTTTATTTATCTTTTTTAAAAATGTACCACATTTATAGAATACATCTTCTTTGTTAACAATTTTATATGTTTTAATGTTTTTCATTGCTTTTAATTTTTTTCTGGCAACTTTTTTGGCACTTAGTGATTGCCTTTTTGACGTGACGATTCTTTCTTTATCAAGAGAAAGAAAGTTTATCAGTGTATAATTCCCAGAAGTTAATCCCAGTACAGAAAAAAAATATTGAGACCATAAAATATATGGTTAAAAGTTATTACTGATATTGATGCCCTTAAGTGTAAGGTCTGCAGCTCCATAAATATACCTTTCGGAAAAATCGTCCACAAAAGATTATTGAAGCTTTCATTAGCATTTTGAGTCTTACCGTGCAAGCATTTTTTAAATAAATTTGTTCGTATATAGCTGCATGTATTTTGATTTAATGATTTTAATAATGTTTTTTTTTTTTGAAGACCTGTTGCCTTCTTTCAACTTTTTTTTTTCCACAGGAAAGTCCACGTTGGTATTTACACTAACTTTAATTTATTGTTAAGACACTGCCCATATATGGACTGCTTATCACTAGAGCATGTATGAAAGACTTTTTAAATTCAAAACACTTGTTAAACAGTAAAAAAAGTATTAAGGTCAAATTAAGCAATATTCACTTGAAAAAGATATATATTTATATAGCAGGAAGCGAGCAGATGTTTTCAAACATAAGCAGTATTCGAGAAACAACTGTTGCCAATCTCCTTTGTATATTAAGAGCTGAAAATTAATACAAACTTAAGTGACGCATATAGTCTGTTATAGCCTGAAAAAAAAAAACGAATTAATTTATGATTTAAGCAGCGATATTTGATAAAAAGACGAAAAATATCAACTTCCGGTTAGCACTTCCGGTTTCGTTTTCGACTACTTTGAATTACTCATATCTCCATATCTCCATTTCTAATAATCGTAGAAGAAAAATAATTATAGATTTTGAAAGCTAAATAAATGTACTTTAAATTTAAAAAATAAAAAGAAATTGTGAATTTTGACCAAAAGTGGCCTTTTAGACGTAGACGGATACCTTAAAATTATTATTAAAATTAAGCATTATATCTTCCCAGATATATTTTATTTCCATGGCAGAATAAAGCATATTATTGCGCATATATTAAGATATAAGGTTTTAATTAAATAATATAGATATCTGGAAAGTTAAAACTTTCTTTTTTGCTATTTTCAAAATTTCTAAACATTTTAAATAAATTTCTAATTATCAAAATTTCTGAATATTTAACCAAAAAAAAATATTTTATATCAAAAATTTTATATCTAGCAGTAAAGGATACATTCGTCGCTTAATAGATCTAAATAGCTTGGAGTTAATTATCTTTTATCTGTTAATCCAATTAATATTCTCATCCGATATTAATATTCATATCGAAGGTTTATTTTTTTATTAATTATCTTACTATAATTAATTTAAACGTTTTTCGTCAGGTGTTTTAAATTCTGTAGAAAATGAATGCAGTTTGAAGTTTGATGTTATAAACACATTCATTTTCTAACAGGTAGCTGAATTCTTCCCAAGAGTTTTATCTATATAAAGATGAATGATTCAGTAGAACAATGAAAACTTCTAGATAGAATATAACGATGTTTTTCAAGGTAAATATGTACATAGAATATGGTGGCATTATTAAAAGGGTAAAACACACTATAACGCAAGGCTGCACATGGAATATAATGTTATTTTTAAAAAGATAAAACACACTGTTAAACAAAGCTGCACACGGAATATGATGTTATTTCAAAAAGATGAAATGCACGTTTAAGAAAGGCTGCACACAGAATGTGTGAAGGTTTTGAAAGGTAAAACATTATGTTAAACAAACTACAAATGGAATATAGCGATATTTTTAAAAAAATAAAACACTGTTAAGCAAATCGCACATAGAATATGGCGACATTTTTAGAAGATAAAACATATTGTTAAGAAATCTTGCCGCAGAATATGGTAAAATTTAGGAAACATAAATCACTATGTGAAGTAAAGTTCCTTATCAAATAATTTCTTTGCTGATGATTAAACTCAGGAAGTGTATCATGAAAAAGTAAATTTAAAATATAAATTCTTGAATAAAACTATGAATGTTTCAGAAAATTATTATTCACGTTTAAATGGGCTTATTTTGAAAGCTCAACTGATTATAAATGATCTCCTGCACTCAGAATAAAATCGGAAACGTTTCATCATTTACTTCACTTAACTTTCTGCTTTTATCGCAATTAACGATAATTAGCACTCATCCTGGAATTAAATATGCCAGGAAATTTTCAGTAGCAACGATGAGGCGAGAAATAATTTAATGAACTATGTCGGAAAATATAGGAGGCATGAAAAGGTGGTTTTTCGTAATTTATTCCATTAAAGAAAATGTATTTGCCTCAGCCTCAATGAAAGAAAATTCATTACTAAATTTATTATTTCTGTTGAAGATTTTAATGCATATGAATAGCTTAGTTTTTTTATAAAAATGTGTTCATTGTACTTAGAAGATAAAAATGAATGTTTGGAGTAATATATTGGACCACTCACTTTAATGACACGATAAAAATAAAATTAAAACATTAAACAACCGTTTAAATTTATAAAGCTGATTTATCTAAAATGATTATATTTTATATTTAGTTGTCAGACCATTAATCATTGTTGCAAAGTAAGAGGATTTATTATCTACAATATTTTAGTTCTTCCTTTATAATAATACAAATACATTAGATTCTATCTATATGAAGCGTAAAGGAAATTTTCAGTTTATAACCCATCAAATATATTTAAATTTTTGATAAATGTATTGACGTAGCTTATCAAAATGCCAACTTGACTATATTAATAGTTCATAATGGAATAGTTTAGTAATTTCGACTTATTTTCTTTTTCAGCTTGATTGCTTTAACCTTTTTTTTCTGAATTCATTTAATACATAAAAAAGAAACTAATAAAAAATATGCATTTTACAATTCTTGGTATTTAAATTCAGAGAAAATTTCTAAAAGTACAGGTATTTTCTTGAAAAAATTGCTTCTAACTATGAAAATTCTAGCTGATTAGTAAATATTTGGTTTCATTTACATACAGAATATTGTTATCAATTTATATTTATATTTTAAATAATTCTGAGGAAATAAACTTTCTTTAAATCTCACTGTACTTAATCTCATCCTCACCTGCACATTTCACACCAAATTTTAAGAAATATTTACTTCTGTATAATCTCCAAAATATTAAACTTAATAAAAGCTTTAAGAGAAATTAATCAAAATTTATTTTAATCTTGTATCTTAACTTTCAACATGATTGGGAAGGGTATGTTGATATAAACATAAAACTATTAGAATTTTAATTTCAAGATATTTAATATTTAATACACTTATTCATGCTTAATTTTCTAGAACTGACTGGAGATTCAATTTATAAATATTAAAAGTATTTCAAAAAGTAAAAATTAACAAAAAATAACAGTAAAAATGAGGTAAGTCTAAATATCCTTGTTAATCTTTATGAAATGAAAATTTAAAAAGAGGAATGAAATAAAAATAACTTTTTCTAATTGCGTTTTTTGAATATTGATAAAATAAAAAAGCAAAGATTAAGTAAATGTTAAGCATTTGTAATTGTAATAATATCCACATTTTTGAGTTTACAAAAACTTAATTTTGAACGCATAAAATTACATTTTAAACCAGGAAAATCTATTCAATTAATGGAGAGTTAGATGAAACTAACAGCACAATGTGCGAATACCAGTGAAAAATTCACCTAATTAATAACACTATAGTATGAAAGGAATTTAAGAAAACGAACAATGTCTTGAACAATATATTACAAAGCAAAACAACAGAATGAATTGAAAAAAAATTGGAAATTTTTCTAAGATATATTCAGTAATCCCGAATAACTAGATCTTAAAGCACTTGATGTATAGTCATTAATCATAATGCACTGATTTTCATCCATTAAATGGCAATGTTAATAGCTAAAAAAGATTGAAATGAAATCTTCTGTGCAGATTTCAATGTATCATGTCAGAACCTAATTTCTTGAACGGTCAAGTACCTCCTGCTCGTGCAAGTTAAATTATGTTTTTATTCATTTTAATGGTTTCATTGAATGAGTCACTTCAGTATTGCAAAAGATCCAAAAAAACTTTGTCTCGCATTTATTGTTTTAAAAAATATCACATTTCCTATTTATTTCATTTCATATAATCACGCGCTCAAAATGACATTTTTATACGACTTATTTGTGGTAGTTATTAACTTATTCTTTTTAATCAGAGCTTCTATAATTGCAATGATAATACGTTATTAAAAGCTGATTTTTTGAGATTTTCATGCAGATAATAAAATTGTTATTTTTCACCTGTGGTTTTTTTTATCACGCCAAAAATCTCATCCCAAAAACAACATCATATTCTGACTTGATAATAAGATACGTTTTCCTTCATTCATATAAAAATCACTAAAAGCTAAATATCTTTGTTTTTACTTTTAAGTGCATACTTGTTCAATAACTACATTCTAAGGTCTAAAGGTAACATGTAGCCAAATTACTAGGCAATTGTATGCTTTATTTCTAAGTAAGCAATATGCGTGATCCTGAAATATTTAATGTTTCACTTTGATATGGATGAAATGCGTGTTCAGCATTGTGCGTGATAGGTCCGTGCATTGAGAGTGCGATCGATTAAAGAGTCAGGGAATTCGAAAAGAAGCGATAGTGACTGATTTAAGAAATATTCTTTTAGCAAATAATTCATTAAAAAGGAGATTTTACAGGAGAATGGGCTCAATTCATTAAGAAATATAAAATTTCTTTATAAAGATTCAAACTTTGAAATTATAATTTTGTTATTCATACTTTTAGATTATTTTTTTCTGAAAATGATACTTAAAAGTGCAAATATTGGTATTATAATCTTAGCCGTATTGTGAAACGTTATTTTGTATTGCACCGATATAGATTTGAACATATGTTTAAAAATCTGAGCCGATTTAAGGAATTACGAATTCACAAAGATGTGCCTATATCAAAATAATTCATACTTTACTGAGGTACTTTATAATTTTACATGCATATCTTTTATAGATATTGCATACTTTGCTATAAATTCTTTATAAGAGATATTTATGAGAGATTAATTTATAAGCGAAACAAGAATTCAATTATAAATAGAAAACCACAATTTGTAAATTAGATTTATCACTATACTGAAGTGAATATTTCCTTTTATTCCATAATAAATGATATCTGCTGGTTTATGCCTAGAGTGCAAGATACTTTGAAGAAGCAGTTATAACATTTTATACGAGTTGACTGTGATGTGTACCTGTTGAATGTAACGAAATGAAATATCATTTTTTGGAGATAATAAGTTTGCACATTAATGTCTACATCTACAATTATAGACGACCTTCCTTCAAAATGTATATTGGACCTCTAAAAAAGAATTGTTTGGGATGCTGAACTATTAGGTTGGCAATTTTTAGGTCAACGAAATTTAAAAAATAATAAATTAATCAAATTTCGAAATAGTTATCTTTTAACTCCTACTATATCGTAATTCTTCGTTAAATGTAATTTCGTGATAAATGGAGACTATCAAAAATGCATTTTTTAGACTTCTTGATTCCATTTTGCAATTGCAATATTTAAACTTCTTTATTACAATTTTATTTAACTTTTATTTATACTATAACTTCATATGTTTTGAATATACTTATCAAATTATTTTTTAAATAAATATTAGGCTAATTATTTGTTTTATTCATATTTAAAAAATTAATCACCATTTTTACAAGTTATAATAATTTTATATATTGAATTATTAAACTGAATTCCTTAAAGAATTTGGAAGACTTAGTGAATTATATAAGTTTTTGTATCTTTTAGAATATACCAAGCAATACAGTATTTAAAATATATTAATGAATATATATTCCGATTCCTTTAAAATTTGATGCTTATATAATGCGATATCTCCGTTCTCTTAAGATTTTACCAGCTTTATCACTTCTTTTTGTCGCATTTCAAAGAATTCTAAAAAAAAGTTCAAAAATGCGATTACATTTAATAACTAAAATATTTTTGTACTCCAACATGATAAAAGCAGTTTATTCTAAGTTACATGATAAATTTTAATAATGTCGTAGCCTAATGATTATGCTAATAATTTTCTTTTATGGCTTGCGATATTAAATTTAAAAAAGATCAGGACATGGAACAAAATCTTTAACAAGCAATTTCCCACATCATTATTCTTCAGCACACCTTAATGTAATTCAGTTTCCCGGAGAAAAAGTTATGAGTGGAGTAAACTTTAATTTCCCAGTGTACAATGCATGATTGACAGTCACTAAAGATACGCGGAAGAAAGTTTAATTATACTGACTTTCACTTCGGACTAAATTTATTACAGGTTTTTGTTTATACATTTTATTAAATTCTTCTGAATGCTTTTCTGCCTTTTTTTGAAAAGAATGTTTCATTTTGCTTTCAAAAAATAGACATTATATCAACTTGTTTTTAAAAAATGAAAGGGCGTTTCTTAATGAATAAACAAAAATAGTTATTTCTCCTTTTTTACCAATTTAAATATCTTAAGAAAACTAGAAAGGATATATTTTGGTATATTTACTAAACAATGATTATGTTTCTTTTTTTTACAATTTTAAATAAAAAATACAATTATATTTGATTTTTAATAAATTATTTCAGACGACCAAAAATGCTTTTTTTTTTCATAAATAAACTATATAACTGCATAAATTCTAAATTAAATAATATAAACATCTATATACTTATTTTTTATTAAATATGTTATTTCTTTTTAATGATGAAATATATTCTTGAATGAGATAATGCATTAAATATTGGAAGATTTTAACATTTAGTGTTTCAGTTTGCCAATTTTTAGCTGCAAAAGTAAAATACTTTTTTTATGTATAGCATTAATGAGTAGGTATCCCCGATGATTCAAAAAAATCCTTGTATAATTTGATATGGAAGACATGCATTTTTATTTATTAAATATATTGCAGACAAAATTTGAAGGATAGAAGAAAAATTCTTTTTCGTAAAAAAAAATCAAATACGTTTAGTATTTTTGAATAAAATTAAAATATTATTTGGATTAGTACTTTTTCCTGCAAATCTAGAACTCGAATTTAATTACATATTTATATAATGCCTAATAAATTATTATGTAATGTAGGCTTTCATACTTGCAGTAGCATGAATTTGAGAACCATACTTTTTTTCCAAATTAAAATGTTTATTTTAAAAATTTTGAGATTTTTTTTTTTACTTGAAATGGCATTTGAGTCAAAATGTTTGCATACTTCCCATAATACCACATTTTTTAAGACAATGAGTGTAAAGATATTTATACAATATCTATATTCCCAAGTACTAATTCTTACTACTTGACGATTTTTAACAGATAAGGATAGGAAAACAAAGACGCCTTAGATGTGGAATAATAATCTAATTACCACTTTAAATAATTAATTTTCTTTACTTCTTAACTCAAAACGTTTCTCCTGCGTTTTAGAAATATTGAAAAATTATCTTAATAATCAAAAATTTTGATTTCTAGATTTTTGAGAAATCTCCTCATTTCATTTCTATCAGAGTACAAAAAACATTATTTCTCACAGACTAAATTTCTGAAAGCATGCTAATTTTAGACCAACAATCACGACCAATGATTACTACATTAATTATGATATCACTAAAGAAAGTAGTAATTTAAATAAAGGAAATAGGGTATGTTATCTTGAGAGAACAGCTTTATTTACATGCCAAATCTTTGCATCACTTAGCAGGCAAAACCTTCTAAATACATATTCTCAAGATAGATTTAGTAAAAATGCTACATTTAAGACATATCTATTTAGGTCGTGACTATTTTACTAGCAATGACACACATTCACAGCCTTACTCAAGTTCTAAATTTTTATCGATTTTAGTTATTGTTTGAATTTTACGGCACAATCGTCAGATTTAGTCATAGTAGGCCAAACATAAGGTAAAAATTATATAGTAAATATTAAAAATTGAATGCAACATGAAAAGAAGTTGCTATACTACAAATAACGACTAACAAAGTAATAAATTGTAAGCAAAGGATGGGGTATAAGATAGTTGTTGAAGAGTATACGAGAAAATTTCGGGGAGACGAAGTTAAAAATATATGATGCTTATAGATTCTATCTAATTTTTATAAGCATATGAAACGAATATTATATAATTATATGTGAAGTTTTCCTGCAAGTTTAAAAATATCATAATTCTATTTATAAATGATAAACGATGTAATTAAAAATATCAATTGCAATTTATTTATTTACAAAATGAATAAACTTGTTTGTTTAAAAACAGCAACCAAATGTATTTTACAAGAAACTTTCCAAGTAGCCTCCATAAAACCAGTGAGATTTTATTTATTTTTCGTGGAAGAGAGACGTTTGTAAAATTCTCCGTGAATCTTTTTAAGCAGGATTTTTACTTCACGCTCTAAAAAAAACGTTCAATTGTTGTTTTCTAAACCTTATTCTTTCGGAGTTTCGCCAAAGCAAAACATTGCGCTCCTTCGAGAACAGACGATCCGGCCTTTCGATATCAGCCATTTCTCAAACCCTTTTGCCTTTTGAACGCCGATGAATAGCCAAGAAAATCTCCGGGGAACTTGAACGGTATTGGATTTTCGGAATCAAACATCACACCCGGGATTGAGCTTTGAATGGAATCCATTTCTCTAGGTGAACTCAATGGCAAACGAACGGAAGCTGAATAAAATTACAGACAACAATGCGATCTTTGGGTGCAGGTACTGAAAGGGTCCGGTGACGGTTTCCTTTACGAACTTGAAATTTCCAAAGCCGTCTTAGGGAAACGGGGAAGAAGCATTCTTGTGTTAACATGAGTGAAAAGAGTTTGTATATTTAGGACGGTTGCCATTGGTGGCATAGATTTCCATTTTCTCGGAATAGAATCTTTTTCTTGAAAACATTTAAAGGGGCGACAAAGCCTGTACATATGAAATGGAATCTATTTGAAAACAGTAAAAAGAAAAGATTTTATTATGTTATATTTCATTAAGGAAATATGTATTCATTAATGCTTTATAAATATGTACAGGTTATTTTTTAAAAAAATATTGATTTGGTATTAGTTTGAGAAAATGAATTATACAGACAAAATGTAATCCAATGTCAATTATCCATTTTTATTTAGTTTAGTGTTTTTTGGAAGATTGAATGAAACAGATAAAGCGTATATGTATTAAGAATTAAACTATAAAAATACTAGCAGAGAATAAAGTCAAAATTCAAAAAGTTCTCTTTCAAGAATTATTTAAAAATATAATTCTAAGTTTAAAAAAATATTTCCTGGAATTTCTTCTTATTATTTATTTAATTTAGTGTGATTTAGTATCACAAGTAATTATTTCATAAATGAAAATTCATAACATTTCAGATAATACATGTAAAGATCTTTCAATAAAGACTTTTTTTGGAATGCTAAAGTTTTAGCTTCATTGATATACCAAATACAAATAATAAAAATTATATATTTAATATAGCAAAGTTAGATGAAATTAATTGCATTAAAAAGTATTTGGTTACTAATGATAATGAATCAAATTTCTTGCAATAATTGTATCTTGCTTTAATAATATAAAAGAAGGTTTTTATTTAAATAAAAGAAAAACAAATTGATAACTTATATAATAATAAATATCCCTGATATTTCTTTAAGTAAAAATTCTTCAAATCTAAAAATTCTTCATTCAATTCTAAAAATTCTTCAAAATGTCACAATTTTAAACTTTTCAAGATTAATTTCCTTTTGACTTTTAATTTTTTATTTTTTTCTCAAAGGTTAAAAGATTATGCCATTAATTTTGATAACTGTCTGCAGAATACGTTATTCTATAAAACAATAAAATATTGAATATAGTGCATCAAATTGTACTCGGGCACTTGGATTTTGCTCCTAATCTATCAAATTTAAATTCAAGGAAAATATACCTTTTGATTTGGAAAAATAACTTCTTTAAAAATATATATGAATTTGATTTTTATAAATAACCATCTATATATTTATATTTCCATAATCTTCAAATTTTCTGGTTGAACTATTCATAATTTATTTCCTCACTCTGCTTAGTGTAATACCGCTAGATATAAAATTTTAAACAAATTAGTTATAAAAAAACAAAACTATATACTTAAAAAAAGATTTAGAAAATGTTTCAAAACATACAAACTTTGTAAGTAGAGCGATGTAATAATAGTTTTCTTAATTCCTTTCAGTTTATTTTTGCTGTAAAATATTTTTTTTCTTTTCTATATATATCATTATTATTCATAAAAGTTGACTAAGTAAGAATTATAAATCTATGCTTTTAATTATATATTTTAAATAGTATTTTAAGTAATATTATTTTAGTATAATTAAATAGTATTTTCGATCAAATTGTATAACGTAATCCAAAGTTCTGACTGGTTTATATTATCAAAATTGATTAAACAAGTTTAAATTAATATTTATTTTTAGTAGTTGAAAAATAAATATTGCAAGATTATTTTCAGGAATATACCTTTATAAATAAAACATAAAAACTTATGTTGTAGAATTTTAAGATGAATTTAAATCCAAACATTACTTTTTCTCAATTTTAAAAGTTTTCATATATTTGAACCAGAGAGTATATTATATTATATTATTAAAATTTAATGATACGGCATTTTTCACGCCTAAAGAATTTTTTTACGATTTTTACAATAATATTTTATTTTTTCAAATGTTTCGGGGTAGAAAAATTTTGAACTTTTAAAAGAACTTTGCATTTGTACTTTTCCTTAAAACTTACAAATCATTTCTTCAATTTTTACTGACTTCAGTTAGTTCCAAAATAAAATTTTGCTTGAAATGCAATCAAGGTAGAATCTGTTACGCATATTGAATTTTTTTCCTTTCAGTTTCGTTTATCTTTAAAGAAAAGAAAATATTTCAGTTATAAACGGTGTAGAAAGACATTCTTTGTTTTCTGTCTCATTTTAAAGATATTTTATGTCTACTAGAAAATCGTTTTTCAAAACTGGGATGCCTTCCAAAAGTGAAAAGAACCATCTTGTCTTTCGTTGCTACTCTTATTAAAAAGCATTTGACGAAAATATATAAAATTTAGAATAGAAAAATAGAATAATAATAAAATTTAGAAATTAGAATAATTGACGGAAATATATAAAATTTGATTTTGGATTTTTATCTGACTTAAAAATTTGTATGAATTTGTATCAAAAAGTTTAAAGCTTGTAAATTAAAAAAATAACTGAAATATAATATATATTTCCTGTTATTTACAAGAATGTACCTTATTTTTGAGTATTATAACGTTTGATAAGAGTTATTCCATAAGCTATCTTGAACATATAGTTATCTAAATTAAGAAATAATATTTTCAATTGCTTATAACTTTTTATATATTTAGGCAAAACTACCAAATTACATTTTGACCTACTTATATTTGAAATAGAATCTTGTTAATTGGCTTTGAGTAGACATTAAGACAATGATTCCTTGCTCAAATGTTCATACATTTGTAGAGACTTATCTAGTGTTAGATGTTTTTGATTTAGAGTGAAAGAATTAGTTAGAAAGAATTAATGAAATAAAGAGCAATGAAAAAATTCTTTATTATGAGCTTTGCAAGAGCAAATTATCTTAAAAGAGTTTCAATGAATTTAACTTTAGATCCGTCATTTATCAAAAAAAAAAAGTTTTGAGAAATGAGTATAGAAAAACATCATTCAGCTAGTCTACAATGAAAATTGAAATTAAACTTTCAATCAACAAGAATAGAGCTAAAATTTGGTTATTGCTATTTATCAACCTATTTTTTTTACTATTAAAGATATTATTTCTTGACAAATATTATATTTGGGGAGTATTAAGCTTCATAAAACTATTGATTCCAGCTATTCGTATAGGGACAGCAAATCTGTATTAATTCTATATATAGACACACACTTAATTATTTTCATGATTCGCCCTGATAATTAAATAATTGTTTTCTGAAAAAAAGTTTTTTTC
>JAOUZG010031916.1:4243898-4258283 GCA_026289955.1 Argiope argentata | reverse complement strand
ATATATATATATATATATATATATATATATATATATATATATATAAACAAGAATGTTGTGTTATAAAAGCAGTTAATATACGCACATGACAACAAATTAATTACTAGCTGAAATAATTTCATACTAAAACATTAAATTTCTGCTAAAACTTTATCACATTTTCTAGACTAATTTGATATATTTTTATTTTATGCTAAAAAAAAGTTAAGAACATTGACCTTATTAATCGTATAAAAATTCTTAAGGATATTCTAAATTCAAGCTGTTAAAAAGTTTAAAGTATATCTTTAAATTTAGATTTATTTTATTCTAAAAATGAAATTAATTGCTTTACATGACATTAGTTATTAAATAAAAAATGCAGGAAAGCTCAAATTTTATTCTAATTCCTTATCATTATTATGATAATATCGAAATAAAAAACAATATTTAATTTTTATTATTTTGGAAACTGAATAATTCAAAGCCTGCAAAATAATAAAGGCGATATGTCTCTTTTTCTATGGAAAATGATGCTTCCAGATTAAAAATTCATTTTATCTGCAGAATTTACTTGCAAATATTTGCCAAAACTTGCGCATTAATTACAAACTCTGGTTTGCAATCAGTGTGTAATTGCAGGAATTATAAATTACTTCCACATTTAATCCTGACTAGAAATGATGACTCCACCTACTGATGCACAATCTGAGTCCAACTCAGCGAATACTGCAATTAAGTTCGTGAAGTTAGGGAAGCATCGCATTACCTACACAAAATGAACTGTGCTCATATATGCTTCTCTTATCATATGCCGGCAAATTCTCGTTTCATTTGAAGTAGTTAGGGAATTCTATTAACAATTTGTGAGCACAATCTCAGTTGAAAATATCACCCTAGCATTATCTACTGCAATTTTAAGTTTTTAAAATTAACAGAAACAAAGTGTTTGAGATCGTTCATCAAAAAAGTTATAAAAGTATTTACTTAATAATAGCTTTGAATTCATACAGAATTCCCCTTTCGTAATTATCAGTCATCTTCTAGCTAATAAAAACTTACTAAAACAACCACAGTTATTGAAACAAATCGTACTTGTAATTGCAGTCATAACAATAGTAATACCCGTCTTAATTTTAAGTCTTGAAAAGAAACAGTATCAATACTTGTTAGATAAATCGGGTAAAAATTACGAAATAATTTAGAAATAAATTAAGAAATATTTCTATAATCCTAAATTTGAATCTATAAAAATAATACCATTTTAGAAATTATCAGTTATCTTATAGCTAATAATAACCTATTAAAATAACCGCAGTTATCGAATTAAATATTACTTTTATTGACTTATTTATTAACCGATTGATCTAATATTCGTAACATCTATTTTTAGCATAATTCACAAAACGGGGTGATGGGAGAAAATATCTCTAAAATATATTTCTTTTATAAAATGGAGTTTTAGTTTTATTTATATTAACGTTTCGTTGCAAATCTAGGCTATTTAGGAACGGATCGCGCAATTTTTAACCACAGTCAGACGACGACGACGACGCCTAAATCCTCGCCTCCCTCTCTCTACAAAAAACCCCTTAACAGAGGGAGGGCGTTTAGCCATGGTAGATTTAACGTGCAACGGATCGCTTTACACAACGCCTCTTCGATGGAAGCGGGTCCCGAACTTGAAGCCCTATGGCTCACTGGCTGAGACTTTATCACTAGGCCATGACGGCCCTTATAAAATGGAAGCAGTTTATAGAAAGGATTTCAGAGTATTATTAGGAACTCATCTTTCTCTAGGAATCGTATATAAATACTTTATAATTCTCTAATGATCTACATAAATATTCCCCTAATTCATGTATTGGATATTTTATCAATCAGTATCGTTTCTGTTAGAATGTATATTGAAATAGCCTCTAACAGATATTTTTAAAGTTCTAATTATGCGTATGTTCTTAAATTTCCAGTGATTTCAAGAAAGTGAGTAAAATTAAATTGCAAGGTTGCTTCATTTTCTATGATACATTTGTACATCCAAGCATGCATATAAATGCAAATTTCAAATGCAATATATCTGGCATAAATAAATTTCCAAGAAAAATTAAACTCTTTACTTTTAGGCTCATCGTCACAAAAAATTAAATAATTAATAATAATATTAATAATTACTAATAAAAATTATAACAATAAGTTATATTATAAGAACTATTTCATGATTACTGAATTTAAATGAAGCTTTTAAACTCCACATTTTAAATTATGACTCGGCGAAATTATTATTTTTTTAATTCAAAAATAATTATAAAAAAAAATTATTGTTGGCTGATTCGGGATAAAAATATTTGATAAAAACATTTATATTCGTATGTCTGCCGCTTAATTTTTACTCGAAAATAAGTAATTCCAATATTTTTACTAATTTTTTTTCATCAACTGCTTTTTAATAGAAAATGATACTTAAAGCGTAAGACTCACTTTAATTTAAAAATAAGCCTATTTGCGAACATATGAGAAGTAGATTCAAATCCCTCTTACTTCAGCTCAAATTGAATTTCCTGAGATTAGATTAGCTTTAAAGGAAACTATATCTTACTTGAAGATTTAATAAGGTAAGAAATTAGTCAGCCTTGAAATTAAATCGCTGTTTTGCAGATTCAGGTGCCCATGTTTATTTCAATTTTGATTTCCTTTTACATTAGTGAATTTCCTTTACATGAGATTAGTGTTGCCGACACTTAAGTTGAATTAAAACCTTTGTGTTATAGGAGGGATTATTATGAAGTTCTATTTACTGATAGGTTTTGCTGTGCCTAGGTCTTAAACTAATATTTAATTCATAAAAATAGTAACATATTGGGTGCTTGCGCCCTTTTTATTGGAAATCAGTTTACACTTAATAAGGAATGCATTATTATCAATAAATGTTTTGATATTGATAATATGTTGACTTATCTTATATTTTGTATGTTATTTCATGAATATGTTAGTTTGCTTAATAAAGTGGAGTTTCACGAAAAAGTGTTTTGAATTTATGCTTCTTCGATCTGTGATTCTATAAATTTAGATTAGCCTTTGCAATTCCAGATTATTTAAATATAGTAACGGCTTCATTTTAATATATTTATTTTAAATTAAAGTGAGCATTTTAGTCAAATTCACTGGGGTGATTTAATAAATAAAATTAAAGGATTTAAAAGCCATAAAATTGTATTGTAAAACGACATACAATTGAAAGTTTTTAATAAAAAATAGAATAACATCAATTTATCGCAAGGAGCAAATCTTTTCTCTAATATCGAATGTATTAATAAGAAATAATATTTTACCTTTATCAAGTTTAAATATAATATTATGGTTTTTATTATTCAATAAAGACATACGAAGTTGTGTTTTTGTAGTTAATAAAATAAATAAAAAAATATTTATACAAAAATTGAAAAATTACCTCATTTTCGCTAGTGCAATAACCTTTACAGTGGAAGGATCTTCCTTAAAGGAAATTCATATACACATTGTTTTTTTTTTTTACTTTTTAACATTTGAATCCTTGTTGAGCAGAGCTTAAATTTCAATAATACATAGAAGGTTTGCCACATATTGAGAGTAAAAGAATTTTCATGAATCGAAAATAAAACCAAACAATTTGTATAGATTTGAAAAGTAATTAATGGGCTTGGAGTTTGAAATGTAGAAGAACGAGAAATAAAGATATTATTCAGAACAAGAGGATAATAAGATAAAAGAAGATTTCGATGATTTAGTAATGCCAGCTAGAAATGAGATTTCTGATACTACTTTTCAGTAGGGAGAGAATTTTAAAGGAGACTATGAACTAATTTGTATTCCCCGAGAATTGTATTATAAAGAATTTTTTTTTAGCTATTATCGATTTAGCTAATTTTTGGTTACAAAAATGCTTATATCATACATTTAATTAGAAGGTCGTTGTAAAAGTCTATCTTTATTCTTTTTGTTCGTCTACCATTTTGATTTTTTGCTATATAATATATGAATTATATTTATTATAATATTTCTAATTTATTATAATACTATAATAAATTATCTAAATTATGATCATATTTTTTTTAATTTGTATTATTCCAAACACATTTTTTCCATAGAAGATAACTTTGCAGAACTTATTTTGAGGGCTCAAATTACGTAAACTCCTGTTTTACTAATGATTACAGAATAAAGTATCACACCCAAAAAGATGCAAGTTGCAAGCAGAAGCAGCAAAAAGAAACAAGTTACTGAATAAAATGCAGATTGGTTGAATTTCTTATTTACTTAACAATTGAAATAACTGCTTTCAACATCAAACACTTATGTCTACAATAGGTTTCACAATTCCAGGAAATATGTTGGCAAATAATTTCATATGGAGAATTTTCTCTTTTGAATAATTTCTTTACATATTAACTTTTATGTTTAACATATAATCTTTACAATCTAAAAAGTTAATTGCATACACACATTCCTAAAAGCTAACATTTTTTAATGAAATATTTCATTTTCATTGAAAGTTATAATATATTGTTAGATCATTTAAAGTAAATATATGGAGTCTATATAGATGAAGATAGATATTTAATAATATCTATCTCCACATTTATAAGGTATATATCCATATATTTTAGATCATCATATATATGTTACATAAATATGGAGGTTACATCCAGCCTCTAGTTCCTAAAAGTAAATTATATACTTTTTAAAATATGCTCGTTCTTCCATTACATGAATATTTTTTATTACGGTAAAAAGAGAAAAAAATCTATTTTCAAAAAGTTATACGATATTAAAACGCCTACTCTTACAAAGCATGATAATGAAAATTTTATCGTTTTCTAAAATATGTATTATTTATAGTATACAATCACATTATATGCATCATTATAAAGCAACTTTTATCGCTTCTCTGCAACATATACCAGAAAGCATAGCTTTTTTTTCTTTGAAAGAAGAGATACACATTTATCTAGTTTCTAAAATTCATACAGGAATAAAAACACTAAACGTACATTTAATTATATAGTAATTATTAAATGTATATGCAAAATACAAGGAATAGGGAAGCATCGTTTTAATTCCAAAGACAGTTATTGAAATCCACAAAGAGTATTTGGCTAAATACAATCCCCAAATCATCGTCTGCTTTTGCCGCTATCATCCATTATGGAATCCTTTAAATTCACCCTAAGATTTCCATTATATTAATTTCACGGATTCTCTCGGTAACGTTTACCATTATAAGAATTGGAATGCTAAATTATCCTTTGGATAGGGGGATCCATTATTCAACATCCTTTAAACCTCCGACTCATTTCCATTCCTCATTTCGATACCTGAGGATAAAATTTTCCCATTACGGATAATTCAGTGGGCAGAACGCAGTGACAGATGATTTAAATTATAAAGCACCGTAAGAACAAGCCCACAGATTCTCGAAACCTGCGTGCAACTGCAGACCCGCAGAATAACTAGTAACCGTACAATTTTACCCTCCTATTATGACCCTCATGTTTACTCCGTAAACGCCGTTTGGGGGAGCTCAGCGAGATGAAATTCGAGCTCAGGGATTACAGTAATAGCGATGGGTTCCTCGTACGCAGCATTCGAAACTTCCCCGGTGTTTGTCACTAAGACTGAGTAATGAGTATTGTATAATCTCTAAGGCCAACAGTGAAATTGCGGGCGGGTTTCACACCTCCCAAAAGTCAATTTCATTACCATACATTCCCCCCGAAACTTTCCCAGACAACTAAGTTCTTCCCGGCTCCTTCGGGCAAAGGAAGATAACTCTTTTGAAACAGTTCAAATAATTTCAAGAATCAGAGTTTAAACACTTATATTCCAGACTCCTTAGAGATGTTTGATTTCCCAGATCGTGCCCAGGTAATTCCGCAGAGGGAGCGATACAATTACATTGATTAAAACGGTTTGTGCTTGCGTATTCAAATCTTTATTTATCCATTAATTGTTTTTAATTGAGATTGCTAATGCTCAGGTAAAAAATAAGTTGATTAATTAATAACATATTATTTTCTAAAAATAAAAATGAATAATTATTGGATCTCTATTGCAGATTAGAAATTCAAGCGGGGGATTTATTTCCTGGAACTTGCAGAATTTGACATCAAAAAAAATTTGAAAATAAAGTGTAAAAATATGAAAATAAAGCGTAATTGTACCTCCAGAATGTTTATGAAATTTTTTATAACTTTTGTATAACATTCGACAGAGAAATTAGGATAATCCTTTAAATAATATGCATAACGCTTTTAAATTATTTATCGGAACATTCAAACGTATATGTAATTTTTTTAATGAAAATATTAAATATCAGCATTATTTATACTACACACTTTAATGAAAATATATAGATCAGAGCTTGATGTAACAGAATTTTCTTTATATCAGAAATGAGGTTTTACTGGAAAAAAAAAACAAAAACAAAATTAGAATGAAAACTAAGCTTTTCATGCAATATAGTCTCTTTCTATCTATTGGTATAGGCCAGATCCATTGACGTACTTCTGAAAAATGCTGTCTGTACATTTATTATATGGAAAGCAAAATATAAATATCGAAATTAATCAAAAAAATTAAACAAATAGATTTCTAATCAATTTAATTTAAAAATTAGTGAAACACAAAAGTAATTGTTATACATTTTCGAAATTAAAAGAAATTTTTTAAAAAAATATTAATAAACCATTGGATTTTTGATCAATTTTGACAATTTTTCAAAGAGTTCAAATGTTTTCAATGGTTCATCAAATATTTAATCGCGAGAGTTTCCACCATTAGTAAAAACTAAAGAAGAATTATTCTGTTTAATATCTATGCATTTTACAGGTAGAATAAAAATGGGCAGTTAGAGTACTTAAAAAGTTAGATTGTGGAATCCAATTAAATGAATGTTCCCTACAAATCAACCGCTTCCCAAAAGTGGCTAGTATTAAATAAAAATTTACCTTTTCATTCATCAGTAATTGACAAGTCATGGATTAGACTCTACGACCCGCCACGAAGGCACACGGATTAACCGACGAAACTGAATGACCGGACCGCCGCTCTAGCAACCGGGAACTAAGGTTGAGTCCTAAAGGCCGACAACGACCACGGTACAACCCTCCCCGTAGGGAGTACGTCCCATCATCGTGGGGGACTCTAAATCCCACTCTTATTGTATCCACCGGGTTGGCGAGATCCGACCACCATACCGGAAGCATCTCATCCTCATTTCGAGGTGCCCGCCCGGGGAATATCAGTAATAGATTCTATTCTATCAGTAATAGACAAAAAAATATCTCTCTACAGTGGTTTAATTTTTTATCTCATGATATTTAAAGTTCTTAAGAGTATAGAATTGCTGTGCGATTCAAGTGCAACTGCATTCATATGAGAAAGAAAAATTAGTTTCTTTATTAAAAAATATCAAGTCAGACTTCAGTTGTTACATTGCAGGAGAATCTCTTACTGGAACATTAAAGAAGTTTTTAATGATATGTGTTATTTCCTCATAATTATATGAGTGAAAATTCAACTTTATTTCTGTAAGTTTACTTTTAACCACAATAATATGGAATCTTGATTAATTTTTATTTTTGTTATAGACATTTGTAATTGTGTTATTAAAATTAAATAAATTATTTTCTAATTATGTATTGTTAAATAAAAAAAATGCATTATGATAATTTTGTAAAAACAAACTTTTTTTCCTCCCAAAATGGACTAAAATTTAGGTTATTTTGCATAAAATTTGAAATATTTAACTGAACATTAATTCTATAAAGCGCAAAAAATAATTTAAATTATTTCTTAAGTCCAATTTTTATTTTAAAATTTCTGTCAAAGTAGTCCTTTATAAAGAATGTTCACAATACTCAAAGTAGAAAAATATTTCTACCATTGTTTAGCAACAATTTATTATGAAATTCATATATTACTAATGTTAAATACCCTTTATATAAAGAAATGCTTCTCAATTTCTCCAAATAAATTAATAATTGTAGCTAAGGGATAAAAAAAATGAAGTAAAGCAAAATAATTTCAGTTTATAGCTCATGTAGTAACAATTATATTACAAGTTTATCTAGTACTTAGTGCATTTCTTTTAATATAAAATAATCTTTTAATTAATGTTGATAGCTTTGAAACATATGGTATATCAGTGACTTTTAATTTACATTTTATATACCTGAGAAATAGCCTTACATCATTTTTATCTTCATTGTGCTTTGCAATTGTCCATTTTCCGTTTTTTTTAAATTTATATTTCATTCAATTTTTTTTCTCAATTATATCACTGGTAAAAACAGCAATATCTTAAAATGAGGTATTAAAGAAAATGTCCATCTTTGCTTCGTTCTGAAGTTAAATCTCATTTGTAAAAACAAAAAATATTTTTAAAAAAATACACACATATTTAATCTTGAAACCTATTCATCATGGGAAAATATACCTTATCTTCTTTTTCTAATAACAATGGTAGATAGAGGGGAAAGGAAATATTAGTAACAACAAGAGAGAAAAAAAAAGAATTTTTCGTGCCATCAGTTTCCAGTAACTTTACAATAATGAAATATATTGTTGCAAAATATGTTTAAAATATTAGTTTGGGGGGGAGGAAGAAATCCATTATTATTTTACAGCCATCTATATGGATTTCTTTATCCATAGTTTTCAAAAATTACATAAGAAAATAATGGAAATAAATCCATTATTTTCTAAGTAGATGGCTGTAAAATTATAATGGATTTCTTCCTCCTCCCAACTTAATATATATATTTTTTAAATTATATAATATAGATAGAAAAGTTAAATGGCAAAATAATATATCATTTAAAAGATAATTCTTTGAAAATCGATCCAAAATTCACTTTTCTAATTTCTAATGTGTACATGGTTTGTTCAGAGCCAACAAATGCACACTAAAACAAACATACATAAGCTTTTTCCTTTCGTTTAAGTATTAAAAATTATTAAAATTTCAATGCATTTTCCTGTCAAATATTCTTACCAACAGATAAGATGTTTTTAGCAAACCTAGACATATAACTCTCTACCCCCTTTATTTCAAAGAGGTACCCTTTATTTAAAGGGGGACGCATGATTTATTGGACGTTTATGACCCGTACACTAATGTCCGTATGTATTTGTCTCCCTACCGAACGATTTGGACTCTTCTAAGGTGAGGGGCAATTACTTCCTGGGGTCTGAAGCAATAAATCTGTCACCGTTCTACATTGAATAACTCTTTGAGGTTTCCTGACAGCGAGTTGCATTTTCTACTGGTTGTAGTATTGTATGGCATTGACACTTTTTAGTGTAAAACGTTTCGTTCATTGACTTTTTCGGATATATTTTTCATCACAAAATATTTGATATTTATTTTATTATAATATAATTTAGAAAAGTAGATTTTTTTAAAAAAAAATTATATTAGATTTCTAAATTATTGAAATGAAAACTACCATTCATATTAATTCCAAAAACATCATTATTTTTTTCTCTAATTTTCCCAGATATACTTTTAAAATAACTTTTTTTTTTGCAAAATTAAAAAATGAGTCGCATATTAGAATATAATTTATCTTACATCCTAATAGTATTTGGCCTGTATATTGGATATATAAACGCATTTAAGATATTTTTACAGAGTATAGATGTCAATGCAATTCAATAAAAAGCAAAATATGTTTTAAATCTTCATTTAATACTAAAATAAAAACATCCTTTGAATAAAAAAAAAAAGAAAAAGTGTGAAAGCAGTGCCTTTTAAAAGGCATTTCGAAAATAATACGTTGTTTTAACACTCAACTAAGAATTATTTATTTATTGTCAATTTAATGATTTTTAAATGTCATTGAAGTTTTGAATAAAAAGTATAATTTTGAATTTTTGATCGAACGGCATTTTAGTTTTCATATTTTGTTTCCAATAACTTAAATATTCTTGTTTCTACTAAAACATTCGAAAAAGAACGTTAGATAAATATATATTGCAAAAGTGTTTTTATTTTGCTACTACTTTTGACTAATCTTTACAATTTTTTGTCAAACAAAGAGACCACATTACGTCAAACGTTATATTATCTTATCTATCAAAGAAATTAATTAAATGAAATAACATGTTTTCAAAACTTCATTTAATTCTGACATTAAAAAATGTTCAATAAAAAACGGGAAAAAATCATTTTGTGAAATATATTTCGCAAACACATTCCTTTAGTTTCCTGCCTGAACATTTTACTTTAGCTCCTTATAAATATTATTTTTTTTATTATAAACCGTCATCCTCAATTTTTCAAGCTTAATTTCGGAATTAAAATGTTATTTAAGTTTTCTTTAGTATTGTTAAGACAAGATCTAATTACAATGAAATAAAATGAATTTTAGAACGAAAGTTCCTTTTAAATATCCACAAATCTACGCATGAGTAAATTGTTTTTAGTAAATCACTTTTCAGCTTATCCATTAATTCATTTAAATGTTATTAAAACAACCATTTGTCAATTGTAGATAATATACCATATGTTACTGCTGTATTTTCGCATATAAAAATAATCCAGGAAATAGACAAGATGATTTTAAAATTGCAATTTACAATGAAACAAGAAAAATAAATGAAATTCGTAAAAAAGTTAAACATGAAAAAAGCTAAAACTTTTTTGATCAAACATTATCTTCGCTTTGCGGATCACTGTCGCTTCATCAATAAAAGGTGAAATTGTTTTAATTTCTTCAACAGTGCATTCAAGTTTACTTTCACTCATAATAAAGAAATAATAAGCCTTTAAATTAAAAAAAAATTACTCTGATTCAATATATGTAAAATAAAGAGTAGAAATTCACAGCTGAAGAAAAATTTGCAGAATGGCATTCGTGCAAGGAACTCACCATTTATACAACTTATCTCACTACAAGAAGGAAGGAAAAAAGAAAACCAAATCTTTTTTTGAATTTTTTAATGCTATTTGAAAGACGTAGTCAGTACTTATCGAAAATTCCAATTGTCTATTGATGATAGAATAACAAGCTAGAAATATAAAACGACTGCCCTCCACAGAAAACAAGTGCTGCTACCGGTTTTTTTTTTTTTTTTTGAGAAAATTACTATTTAAATAGGCTGCAAATTCAATGCAATAGTTTGTCTTTACATCTTTACATTAGTTTAGTATTGGAAAACAGCTTCTGATGTTTATTTGAAAAATAAATTAAGTGCCGGAATCCTTACACATCATTCTAACAACTTCAGTGGGAATTTTCTTTTATAAACAGCCATAAAATCTTCCCAATTTTGAGATTAACAACAAGTGGAAAACAGAAACTTAAAACCCTCTCAAAACACAAAATGTATACAAACAACCTATTTTGTGAATCCCTCCCCAATCCTACCGCCTTAAGGCACAGGGGAATCTTCTGCGAAAAAGCGGCGATCGCCAGAGATAACACGGACCTCCTGCGTTGCTTAACACTGTAACCACTTTTAATGGGATTGTGTCACTTGCGCTCAATCCCATTAGAGCTAACTCATTAGAGGGTGTCATTTGCGCTCACATGGTAGGTTTACTGCAATTTAATCACCTTTGGCAGGGAAACTTGGCGTGCATCTAGAGGGGCTAAAGAGAATGCACGTTTCTCGCATTGATAATATTAAGTGACGTAATTAAAGGTCCTTATCTTCGAAATATTCGATTTTTTTCTCACGGTAAAACTAAAATTTTCTTTAAGAACGCTAGATACATTTTTAATAGTTTATTTAAGATTAGGGGTTAGATTAAATTTAGATGAAAAATGGAGAGCGAAAAATTATATAAATCTAGCTCAGGGATGCACAACCTTTTCAGGATGAGGGGCCAAAATATAAAAAGAGATCATGGCGAGGGCCAAAAAAGCACATGAATGCTAAAAAATATTAAAAACGCGAAAACATTGGAGTTTTTTTCATGGCAATACACATGAATTACAATTATTACTTTACTTATTTTATTCATGCACACATTATGCAATAAATAAATGAATAAAACACAAACATTATAGCTACGATTACCTAAACCTAAAAAAAAGAGATTCCTGCTAAAAAGGGTAAAAACTTGAAATAGAATAACAGAGGAAAACTTTTTGGTAATTATACAGAGAACGCAATTTAAATTTTGAGAAAAAAAATTAATAATCGAAATTAGTAAAAAAAATGAATTTATTTAAAGTTATTGATTTTATGTTGGGCTTAATATTAGTTGTAGCAATGCGTAGAACAGCAGAAAGGTTCTCATCTCATTCTTAATTTTGATTTTTTTAAATTCATTAGTGAGAAAATTTGCTCACAAAAGTAAGTGCTTTTAAGAAAGTTGCACATGCAGCTGCATTTTTCTTTAAGTATAAAAATTACTATAGCAAATCTTTATAAAATTCTAATATCGGTTTACTTTTGAACTGATTTTTGAAAAAAATCAGACTTCTGTAAATCAATTTAGACTAACTGCATACTCTCATCCACTAGATTAACATCATCAGAAAATAAAGATGAAAATTCATCAAATTTCGTTTGGCGCTTTTCAAAATCTGAAAACCGATCATCAAATGCTTCATGAAAGATTTTAATTGGATCCTCATACTGCATTTTCATGTGTGGAAAATTTTCACGTATACGAAAATCGTACTCGCCGTTAGCCATGAAGGGAACAAACTGAAAAGCTTCGTAATAAAAAGTAAATAAACTTAATGAACAACTGTTAATTATTTAATCTGATGTAGAATCTTCTTTCAGATTTTTCTTTTCAGATTTTTATCCTTTTTCATTTGAAAAAGTCTCATTTCATTTTAAATTAGTCATATTTTATTAACAACATTCGCGGGCCAACTTTGAAGGCTATGCGGGCCAATTTTGGCCCGCGGTGCATAGGTTGTGCATCCCTGATCTAGATGATAGAATAAACCGAACAGTAGAAAAATATTCATTTGACAAGGACTTAAAGAGCTGCCTTGTAACTCTTGTTAATATAACAAAATTGTTATAAAATTATTTTAAAGCAATGATTAATAAAATTTTATTTGAAATTTTTTTAAATAATACTAATAATAATTGAAAAATAATTCAATAATAATTGAAAAATAATTTTCAATAATAAAATAGAATTGAAAAAACTAAGCAAGTGTAAACTTGAAGAAATGAAATGCTTTTAGGTAATATGAATATTTTTTCATGCATTGGTTACTCTTTCTTACTTTTTTTGCATATATTAATCTTTCTACTTACCATCAATGGTTAAAATTGTATTTAAGTTGCAGTGTGAAAGAGAATATTTTGTGTATTTTAAACATTGTTGAATTGAAATAATTTATTTGTTGAATAATAGCATTTTCTTAATAAGCTATTTATATATACTTACAAGTTTTTTTGTTGTTGTTGATAAATTGAATAACCACTTTACAATGTTGAAGTATTTCAAAGAAATTTTTAAAACGCACATGTCTACTGCTAAATAATTTTATCTAATTATCTTAAAGATGATGATGAAACTAAAATCAAACGCATTTCCTTAAAACTTATTACTAACACTTATTTGCTATCAATTTTGATAAGATATTATGCTTCAAAGATTCTGAATTATTATGCATGAAATTATAATATTTATTTCCTTGTAAATTATAAATTTAAACAGCAGTTATGCTTTTAAAAATTCCTTCTTAAAATAGTCGAATATTTCAGTTGGGGAAAAACTCCTTATATAGCGAACATCAAATAAATTGAATAATTATATAACAATTTATGTAATTTGAATAAAATTGTCTTCAACGGAAAATGAAACAAAGTTTGGTTTCTCTCATATAAATGTAAGGCAAGCAAATGTTCAAATTACCGTCAATATTTGAAATTTTTAAAAATGAAAATAAAATAATTATTATATTTTTAGCCTTTCCTTAGAACTACTTTATTTGTTTGAATATTATACTATGCCAAACTATAATTTATACTAAATATGGAAAAATCTGAATATCCACCCTGATTGTGATATAGTCAAAAATAATTAAATAATCTTTTAAAAATTGTCACTAAAAACTATAATATTAAATTTTAGAATAGCAAACCTATAAAATAATTGTTAATTTGTCAAATATTTGCAATATAGCTAGAAGGAAATTGAAATTATGTTTGAAAACTTGCCGTTTAAAACTATAGATGTATAAAATTCTTATTATAACAATTGTAGATATAAAAGTGTGAAAATTTTTAAATCTCCATAGCTTTCATGTCATTTTATGTTTTTAAACTCGCTAGTACTCAAGTTTTATGTCATTTTAGCAGAAATAAAATTACATTATTTATTTAAATCAGATTCATTAAATCAGTCCAATAGTACAAAATGGGTTTTAATTTTCTAGTTCCTTATCA